>CAXITT010000620.1:227385-245031 GCA_964033795.1 Lymnaea stagnalis | reverse complement strand
TAAAAAAAAAAAAAAAAAAAAAAAAGGTAACTGTCGGGGGCGGACCGCTCTCAGCACCCCATTCCTACTCCATTGCTTGCAATCGAAATGGCCGGAGCGTTTGGGTTTGCCACATCTGGTTTATCCGATTGTTCAAACTAATTAAAAAATTGACACAACTCAAATCGTAATTCATTCATTAGATTTAAAGAAAAAAAAATAACTTGACGTCATACATTCAAATAATCAAAATCAAGTGGTGGTAATGAACGTTTAAATTGAAATGGCCACTTTTTTGTTTGTATATCCAATGGCCAACTGTGCCCATTACGGAAATATAGTATACCAAAAACAGCAGTGTGAGCAGATTAAAGTGCAGCATTTTAGCTCTTTCAATATAGATTATTAACGTATAGGCAAAAACGTTTTTTGTGTGAAAAGTATAAAATGTCTTTGTCACTATGTACAGCCCGCCGATTTTGCGTCCCTTTCCAGTGGCGTCCGACTACCCTAAGGCACGGCTGTCTTGTCACACCCTTGGTACACAAGCTTCGCTAGTTATCAAACTAAGTACCGGTATTAAAATATCTGTATCAAGTATAGATATACAGCCATACTTGATAAAATTTAGTTTTAAATGTACAATATAATTCAGCTAATTTATTTTTGAAATGTAAAGTAAGGTTAAATATGCATCTCTAAATACGTGTGACAAAATACACCATATATGACTACTACCAGTACTATTAACAGTCCAAAATTACTACTAAATGCTACATTTAATTTAAGTTTTCATTGCTACAAATTGTCTAGGCCCCCCCAACCCTACTAGTCGCCTTCAATGGCTCAGTCAGCTTAGTCCTCGACAGGGGTAATGCAGGAGGTGAGAAAGAGGTTTTAGATGAACTAATGGGTCAAAGTAATTAGAATATTTGAAATGGGATGTAATATAACAAGTTTCTTCCCCGGATTAAACATTTTCTATGTTCGATTTCTACAAAGAAATTAAGAAAATATTTAAAAAAAACATTTTTTGTAATTGGTAAACCTAAGGTCTGCCAAACTTGGAAGATAAAAATCCTCAAGTCAATAAAGAGATAAAGCTGAATGCCCAATTTCAATTAAAGGAGAATTTGATTAAAAATGATGTTAGTTGAAATGAACATTTAAAAAGAAAGAAAGACAACAAACCCACCAAGTAGAGCAAATTTGAGACAAAAAAGATAAAATGTGTAAGTAAAGTGAACACTTTATGTAAAATGTATATTTTAAATTTCTTTATTTGTTATCTGTACACAATCATAAAAGAATAGTTCTTGATAAACATGTTTCTTTTTCTGTGAACATACTTGAACTTGTAACTCGATGTTCAAACAATTTTTTAGAAAAAACGACTTAATTATTCTTAATTGCATTAATTTTGAATTTTCTTTCTTCTGGAAAAATTAGAATAAACCTACTCAAATACTTGAATAAAGTGAATGTGAAGAAATTAACAAATAGATGCCATTGAAATGAGCATGAAAATGACTTGCATGAATTGCCCCTAAAAAAATAATTCAAAAATAATTTTAATTTTTAATCCTGAAGATCAAATGCCACTTACGAAACAAAAACAATGAGGCAACATTACTGTTAACTCCCTGTTTCATTTTATAAATGATTCATATTATCTCTTAATAGTACTTGCTAACGGCATTCTGGAAAACTGGTTATTTTTTCATTTAGTATCACATCAAGACTGACCGTTCCTGGTCTATTAAAATCTTTCTTTATTAGCTTGTTTAAGTTTAAGACCACCAAAAAAAACAACAACAAAACAATAAACACATAAATAAAGTTAATCTGACAGACTGACTTCTATCAGTTTTGATTAACATAACCCATTAAAGACAAGTGATTTTGACTAAGAAATAGGCTTCAAACAATTTTATCATTAGTTGCAATACTGAATGAAAACATTAGTGAATTAGGAGAGATAGAAGTATAAAAATCTTAGCAAAATTACTCAACAATTGCAGTTCTCTGCAGTTTTGTTCACCACAAAACATAAACACTAAAGAAAATAAATGTTGTCTTTCATAAAGAATTCTGAACATGTTAAGACCTACATGGTGTAAAATGTTTTATGTATTGAACATGATCTAATATTCTATTTTCATTCAATTTATAATTCAATTTATTAGTTATGGGGGTATATAAAAATCTATCATGCAACTTCTTCAAAACTTTGAAATTTTATTACAAGAGTTTAAGAAAAAGAGAGAGGGCAGAGAGAGAGAGAGAGAGAGAGAGAGAGAGACAGAGTTGAGAGAGAGAGAGGGGGGGGAGTGAGAAAGCTAAGTAAACAGCATTAACTGGAATTTTTTTCTTTCTTTGATAGTGTTTGATTTCCTGTATTATATTATTTCACAGAGGAAAAAAATGCAACATATTGCATAGGATTATTGCTTGGATATGAACGGATGTGGTGGCTCCAAATTGACCTACAAAATTTTAATATAAATTGTGCATTAAAACAAGATTTAATATGGTTTAGTGAAAGATTATGCCACATTAAAAAATATATATATATATTTTTGCTGGCATCCGTCTGTCACAACGTGACGATGGTGTAGATTTCGCAGGACGAAATCTACAAATCCTGGGATTAATCTTAAGGATTATAAGCTGGTTCCCTACACAGCAAATCGCCTCTCTCCACGCTGCTGGGTAACCCAGGGAACATCATATGGATGATTCAGCTTTGCACCAGTGGTGTCGCAGGAGTTGTCGGAATATTTCATTGTGCCAATGTTATCCGCCTACAGGACTCCATCTCCTGGTTTTGAATTCAGAGTTTCCTTCTCTTAGATGAGTTGCCATCCAAGATTAACGAGTGCCATCCACATAAAAAATAACCTCTATGGATTTCAACTCAAATTAATTTTTTCAAGGTATTTAATTCTTATACATTTTATTTTAAGATTAATTTTTTTCAACTAGCTAGTTGGGCATCCCTCAGCCTTTATTAAAGTCAATAGCTATGCAAGTACAGTGTTTTAAAAATGGTATTAAACTGAAATTATTAAAAAGGAAAAAACCCAGGATAGATTACACAAAAAGGGGACAAAACAGGGTTATGTTAATAACTGGAACTGGAAGGCTGTAAGTGAAAGACAAACTATATATTATATACACATACATTTAAGCATAAATCTTATATACAGTAAGGCTTTTGGAAAACAACTTTTTACTGTACATAGTTTGGCTTTTCCCAAAAATGGCATAGTGTTACAAGTGCATTGTAGTATAGCTAAATTTTGTCTCTTAAATTAAAATTTTAATGATCTTTTTTGTGGCAGTAAAAATTTAATAACTTAAATAATTATTTTACAACTTGTGAAGAAAGTAAATAAAATTTCTATATTTTAATTTATTAAAAGCATCTTAATGAAAATAGATAAGCTTGAATTAAGTACCCAATTTTTTCTTTAAAAAAAAATGAATAGTTATAAATATTTTGTAACTGTGTCATCAAGACACCTAGAAATTTAAAATTCCTCATTCTAAACAATACATATAACAGACAAAAAATGGTGTAAAAATAATAAAGACATTTCACTGAACATAAAAGCATATACAGAAACAGAAGTGGTTTAAATGTAACTACATGTACTTAAAAACACAGTACCAGAGCAGAACTATGATTCGAACTATCAAAAATGAGCAAAAAGAAATAACTTACAGAGATTAAACTGTATCTAATTCATAGATCAAATCTAAAGTTTTGTAGTTCACCATGTGCTCAAATTGTTGATAAGGTATCAAAATATCTCAAATTAAAGACAAACTCATTTCTGTAGTACAAAGAGCTCTTATTTAAGACATTAAAAACCATCTGTCATATTTTAAAATTCTAATATTTAATTCAAACCTTTACTAAAAAATAAGGCCAAAAAATTTCAAAATATTTTGTCCACAGGTAGGTGAATCCTGATTTTTATTTAGGCTTTCAACATGCAACAAGCCATGTACATGGACAATAGTGCAATTCTGTACTGGGTGGGTGGTTAGAGAGATGGTTGCGGACGGATTCAGTAAAACCAGAGGTGGGACCCCATAAATAAATAATAATATGAAGAAAAAAAGACAAGACTGAGTAATGGAAAAATTAGTTACGTTTATAGCTTAATTCAATGATAATTCTATTACCGTATTTCAAAGGTAAGATTTTTTTTAAAAAGCATCTCAAACTAAATACCATATTTATCGGTGTATAACACGCACAGGCGTATAACACGCACAGGCGTATAACACGCATCATTTGCGCCGCTATGCAGTATTTACTATGGGTCCTTAACATTATATCGGCATATAACACGCACACATCATTTGCCCCCTATTTTCAGGGAGAAAAAGTGGTGTTATATGCCGATAAATACGGTAATACTTGCTTACATCAGGAAATGAAGTATCTTTATTTTTATTCAAACAATTTTAAAAATTCATACCAAACTTTGATTTTAATACAGCTAAAAATAATATTTAATGAATAATTTTTTAAAGTAATTTTAGTTCGTTTTGTAAAATAAATTTTGTAAAAATCTATCTTTCATTAAGGATTCTGTATTCACCGCAAAATAATTTAATTTAAAAATAGTCATCCTGCTGTCTAGAAATTAATACATAGAAAAATTATCTATCATCATTATTGGTTTCTACAATATCTCATTAATTTTAATATTGATTGTGGAAGATTTCTTATACATTGAGAATTTAGAAGGTCTAGAATTATGAGATTTTGAAAGCCATTTCCATTCATATTTTAAGAAACCTCTCTAAAAGCAACAAGCTGTCTTACTATTATTTTTGGTACATTCAATAATCAAATGCTGCCAAAGTTAGATTTAAAATTGAAAAGAAGTGATTCTCAAATAAAAAGAAATAGTTATAAATTCTTTTGCTTTGTAACATAAGTATAGTATATCTTTTCTTATTAATCAGCATAAATAAATTGTGACAGGCCTTATTTGGCATTAGTCTAGAATTTAAACAAACATAAAATTAAAACTGGAAAATAAAAGAGTAAGTAAAATTTTTATGTCGAAACATATGCTTAAAAATTCATAGTACAACATTTATTGGGATCAAAATGAATGTAGTAAACTTAATTTGAGATTTATAAAATTGGCTATAGACATAATTACAAATACATAGTTGATTTATCCTCTATTAAACAATAATGGCAAGAGAAGCATATCTACAAAAAGTTATTATGACTAAAATGTTTATATAACTTATATAACATGATGTAGTGACATGAAGCAAAAGAACAAGTTTCTAAAATTATTGAAAAACTTGTTAAATTTTTAATAATAATCATAGGTAACATTAATGTCCTATTGCCAAAATAGTCCATGTTAATATTGTTATTTGAAAATGCAAAAAATTATTAGATGGAGACAAAAGGTAAAATGGTATTGTTAACTAAGATCAGTTGTTGCAAACTATCAATAAATGAAAAGAAAATATCAATACCAAAAATAAACATCTATTATTTTCAATATCTCACTGGGTTCATAAAATTACATAGGCATAAGTTCTGTATAGGTGTTCTTCAAAAAATATAAAACTTAAATACTGCCAGCAGTTTCACGTAAGATCTTATAAGATAGAATTATTAAGGCACAACTTGGATTCTTTAAGACTGGTACAAATCCTCAAAATTAGTTATAATCACTTAAGGTATGATTACACAGTATTTTAATATGTGTATATTTGAGAAGTCTAAATGCAATGCAGGTAACAATTTGTGTTTAAAGTTCAGAGAAAGGCAAGATTCTTGTAGAAGGGATTGTTTCATTATCACCTACTGAAGAGACTGAATTAACTGACTTAATGGGTTTACTTTGATTACCTGAAGATGATAGTACAATATAAGTCTTTCCAGACATAGTTGTCATGCTCCGAAACTGCAAAGGTGCTGGTGAATTTGTGACCTTAATAACTTGAATATGGTTTGTATTTATGGAGGTGCTCATGTTTGGCTCTGTAACAATTCTTCCTGGTAAAGGGATTTCACATTTGTTTAATGCATTTGCATTTGACAAGAAAGATCCTGTTAATGGGCGAGTATTTTCAAAATTGGGATTTAGAGTTAGTAATTTGCTTGATTCTGCTTTAGTTACTTGGGCATTTTGCAGCAATGATTGACCAACAATTTTATTGTTTTCTATGGTTTTCTGGTTTGAAAAAGTGAAAGATGGAGACTCGGATTTTACTTCAGATAAATTTTCAAGCTTTAGACAACTGAAAGGTATACTTGAGCATGGTATAAAAATAGGTGAATTAACATTTTTTGCTGAATCCAAAATATTATTATTGGCAAGTGGTATTAAGTATTGATGTGGGGTGGTTTTAATATCAATCTTTGATGAAGTTTCTGACACAGAATTTGGAATTTTACCTCTGCTTTGACTAAATGGTGGCTGTATAACACGCATTAACTTTGGTGTTTGAGTGATACTCTTATTTACAGACAATGCTGGAGTAGGAAGAATTTTAACATTTGCAATAGTTAAATATTTCATATTTGACGATGAGCTCGACTCTTGAATCTTAACATTTTCATGAAAGTTATTTTGAAGCTTTTCTTCAAAGACTTGTTGAGTAAACACTGTATGGGTATCAGCAACACTGACAATATGAGTAGGTTTGCTGCTTGTGGCTTCTTTAATGTCGGTATGAGAATCTATTTCATTGTCAAAACAAACAGTGGTGAATAGTTCGCTGCTAACAGTTGAGCTTTCGTAAGAATTTAAGGGCTCATTGTTAGATTTCTCATTAATTGCTTGAACTTTAACTTGGTTACTATCAGACCCTTTGTCAAATGAATGTTTTATCTCACATGTTTTAGATTTCATAATTTGACTGTTGTGATGCTCTATTGATTTGCTATCAGATAAATCAGATCCTTTTGTACATGATTCTGCATTCATGTATTTAGAAACCGTTGCCAAAAGATTTAAGCCTCCCATCATACTCTCAGATTTAGCTTCTTCCATTGAGGTAGTGGTATTTCTTACATCTCTTGCTATTCCATACAAAAGTTTTGATGCAGATGGCTTCATAAATTTCTCAAGACTGAGCTCATTATTTGTTTCTTGGCATTCTTTCTTTATATCTTCTTCTAGCTTAACTTCTTTCAAAAAATGTTGAGCTGCTGTCAATATGTTTTCATCAATAGTTATTTTCCTCTGAAGTCCTTCACTTTTAATTGGTGTGGGCAGGTCAGGAGCCCTTTTGGCATTACTTCGTTTTTGGCGCTTGCACTGAAAGAAAATAATTATTAAATTTAAAAAAAAATCCAATTAAAAATATAAATAAAAAACATTTATTATTTAAAAAATGGGTAAAAGTAGAATGCAAGGTTTGCGCATGAATGAATATATGCAGAATGTTTTTTAAAAAAACAAATTTTTTTAAAAGAAACAATGAATATAGTAATATTGGGTATTTAGGTCATATAGCAGTCTTGGCTAACAAATATCTAAACGTACAGATGAAAAATTTGACTTAAGTTCTCCTCCAGCTGGAATATCCCCTTTACACTAAATTGTACATGTTTATTTTGAAAACTTGAGTTACACTCAAAGCTATTATTATTCAATAGTTTTCTCCAATAATAAATCCTACAGTCAGAAACACATAGTAATTATGGTTAATAAGCTTAGTCTTGGCCCTACTATCTTGATAATTTGTCCACTTAACATTTAATATTAAAATATAAATCACCTTGCTTCTTTCTCTTGCCTTAAGTCTTGCAGCAAACACTTTTAACTTTGCTTCTTTTTCATCAATTTCTCTAAGTTGATTACTCCTGAAAATTGATGAATTAAAAGTCAAATGTATCATCTCAAATTACTCTATAAAAAAAGATTTAATTACTGGGTAGCATATATTTAATTAATTTATAATGTTTGTTTCAAAATAGTAGTCAAACTCACCTGGTAAGTTCAACATTATGAAATTGCAGCAGATGGCGGCTGTAAGTGTTGCGATTTGAAAATCTACCTTTACATGTCTCAATCACACATATGTAATGTTTTTCCCCTGTGTGTTGCCTAGCGTGGCTCTGTTTATTATTAAAATTCAGAAAAATATTTATATTTTAAAAAATGCATAAGTAATTATGGTTTTTATGTAATTAAGCAAAAGATATTGATAGGCTGAAAATGTGTAAATTGTACCTTTTGATGATGAGTGTGATTGTGTGTTTTGCTGCATCCAGGTTGCGTGCATCTATATCGAGGTATACCAACTTCTTTAAGGATATGATATTGTAAAGAATGCTTCCTAGTGAATGTGGCCTCTTCCATGTTTGATTCTTTACACTTACTACACACCCAGAAACGAATACCTATGCAAAAGAAGTACATTTTTTAATGATTTAAAAGTAAACTAAAGTATAGTGGGCATCTTGACATTCAAAAACTTATTATTTTGTTTAAAAGGGTTCTTAATGTTATTTTTAAAATATTAAGTTAACCCATGGTATATTATTGTTCCCTAAAGAGTGATACATAATACAGGTATATGTAATTTGTTTAAATGCTTTCTAAATACTTTCCTGCTGGACAGAATCTCAAGAATATTTATATTGCCTTAATGCCTAGGTCAAAAGTCATTGTTAAGATTATTAAGCTTAGTCCCTCCCACCATTTGGTGTAATGGGTAATTTTTGTTTTAGATATATCCCTGTCATCACCTTTGTATAGTATTTTAAAGGTTATTGATTTGATTGGTCAATACCTTAAAATTAGATAGGAGAATATATTTTTTAGTAGAGAAGGATCCATTTTATTAAAAAATTAATACAATTATACTTGAAATTTGAAGGGAAAAAAAAAAAGCAAATTGAAAACTACAAAATGATATGGATATACCAGCAAACAGTACCTGATAAGCTAACTAGATGGCTATACAATGATGTGCTGGCTGTGTAATGTTTACCACAATGTCGACAGTCCTTAGGTTTAAGTTTTCTGGGGATGCACTCATAGTCACGTAAAAGCAATCTTGCATATACCTGAAATTAAAGTACAGGTTAGAATAATAGAATTAATTGTAAAAATAAGTTTGTTAATCTCATTATCAAATCATCAGATTTACCAAAATTATAATTCTGTGTTAAACCATTATGAAAAATATGTGCTACAAATCAAAGTACAATCTAAGTCAGTGCTGTCCAACCCGTGGCCGGCAGTCTGGCTTTAAATGGTCCGCCAGAGCTTGAGACATTTTTACCATTTGAGTAAAAAAAATAAACATGTTAGATTTAGAAAAAACAGTGATTCAGTATTTTGGGGAAATTGCATGGAGTAAAGGAGAAGTGGTGGCATTCGAAAAAAGAAGGGGTGTGGCAAAAGGAGAGAGATGCTTGACAGGTAACAGTAATTTATGTTAAGCACATCAACAGATCAAGGATGTCGGAATGTGGGGTGACATGAAATCAGATACTACCTTCTGTTATTTTCTGCTACTTCGACCGGCCTAAAAAGAGGGGTGGGTTGTAAAATTACTAACAGCGTTACTAACCGAGAGATGAATCTGAAAACTTTTAACTTTAGAAGCATTTTTGGCATCTGCTATAGGGACCATATCTCCAAAGATACAGTGAAAGAAAGGGTGCGTCAGGCAATTGGGGAGTAGGATGACCTACTGGTGACTGTGAAAAAACGCAAACTACAATGGTACGGCCACGTAACAAGGAAACAAGGGCTTGCCAAAGAAATATTGCAGGGCACCACAAGAGGAGGGAGAAGAAGAGGAAGACAAAGAAAAAGATGGGAGGATAACATCAAAGAGTGTACAGGACTAACACTGGGCGATGCAGTGCGTAGTGCTGAAGACAGAGAGGAATGGAGGAGGATGGTTCACATGTCATCTGTGGCGCCCCAACGGTCCAAGGACTAAGGGACATGAGGATGAGGAACTTGATGCTTAGTTAGCTGGTCATCATAAAATGTCCATGCACACCAACAGGACTGGTTTAGATGAACTAGATATGTGAGCGCCACATGATAAAAGGACTGGGATTTATGGGATGATAATAATAAGACAGGAGTTGACAAAATGAGATCTGGGATACTAAAGGTGTAGCAAATGACTGGAGGGGAATGTGAACCAGTTGAAATGTAATAATCAGTCCGTCCAGTTTGGGCAGTATGTCCATCCTGTATTTTTTAGATGAAATCAGACTAGTACCTGGTATTCTATAATCGGAGCATGATCAATTCTTAAGTAGAAAGCAGGATAAAAGCGGTGTTTGTAGAAATTCTGAGAGACAGTGCAAACAATTTTTGAAATCATTTTTATTTCTAAAACGATAAAGCCAAAATGGCAAGTAAAAAACGGAAAGTTACAGAAGAGAACCGTACTAATAACATTTCATGGGAACTTGAATTTTTGTTTTCATTGTTTAATGAGAATCCAGTGTGTTTGATATGCCAGACTTCTATTTCTGTTATGAAAAAGGCCAATCTGCAGAGACACCACAAGTCAGTGCATAAAGATTTTGAGAAAGAGTATCCAACTGAAAAGTTAAGAGACAACAAAGTTATTTCTTTAAAAGTTTAAAAAAGTATCTGAATTGCAGGCAAAATATTTTTTGTCGGATTTTGAACTTAAGCGACTGTGGTACTGATAACATCTTTTAATATTAGCTAAGAAGCAAAAAGCAATTTCAGATGGCGAAACTGTTAAAATTTGTTTTCAAGAATGCGCAGATTCATTATTAGCTGAATTTAAAAACAAAGAAGAAACAAAATAAATTAATATCTAATCTTCAGATTTCTATCAATAATGTTGCTAGAAGTGTTGAAAGTATGTCTGAGGATATATTGGATTAGTTGCTTCATGATTTGAAAATGCTACTGGTGTTTGTCTTGCATTGGATAAATAATGTGAATTATCTGACATAGTTTTGTTTGGTTTAGATTTGACATGAAACATGGATTTAAACATGGATTGGCACTACTTCCATTGACAAATACAATCTGTTGTGAGGATGTATATAAGTATAAGGCCCTGAAGGAATTTCAACTTTGGCACATGACTATTTAATTAAAGCTTTCCTTGACCAATGGTTTAATAGCTTTTGCACACAGCAAACTCTTATTAATGAAACTCTGACATAGTACCACGGCATAGCCATTATGCAAGTGACCCTGAATGCCCGCACATGGCAAATTATGATCATTTATAATATGGACTCTACAGGGTTTTTAAACCTTGAATTAAAACATAATTATTTAAATTACTTCTAGGTTCATTCTAAAACAGATGTCCTGTATTTTGAGAAATAAATAATTATTTTTAATTATTTGTTGTTTGCTATTTCTTCTTGGGGAGTTCAAAAGCTGGCGATTGGTCATGGGGATCGAGATAACCCAGGTTAAGTGGCAAATTTGGCCGCCTTTTGTGCTAGAGATATCAGGGTTCGGCGACATAAAAGAATCGACATAACTGAGGAGAAAATGCTAAGACAAAGAGAGAATTTGGCGATGCCACTTCAAAAATGACGACATAACAGGGTTCGACTGTATATAAATAGTTATATAAACCAAACACAGAGTGTTCCACTGATAATTTAAAATGCTGGGGTTTACCAATAAAAATAGCATTATTGCTAAGAAAATAAATGCCAGTATCTGGTTTATCTTGA
This sequence comes from Lymnaea stagnalis, assembly GCA_964033795.1. Lineage (NCBI taxonomy): Eukaryota > Metazoa > Mollusca > Gastropoda > Lymnaeidae > Lymnaea > Lymnaea stagnalis. Next base: position 233,345 of record CAXITT010000620.1, on the reverse strand, counting down.
CAGGTAAAATTTCAATGAATTAAAGTTAATTTTTTTTTAAAAATTCAAGACATCAGAGTGCAACATAATAATTTGCTAGTTTAACTTACTGTCAAACGTAACTTAGATTCAGAATCTTGTGACGCCTCAAGCTTTTTCCAGTCTTCATTAGTTAAGCTATCTAAAATATTTTTTTCAGCTGGAGTCAAAGGATCTTGCATTCTAGATACTGTCTGGCGTTCATAAATTTGGACACTGTCTATCCATTGCTTCATACCAACTGCAAATTTTATAAATTCAAACAAAGGTTTAAGTCAAGTTTAACATGAATCAGTGGATAAAATAGAAAACCCAAATAGCAATCTTTATCCAAAAAAGATATGACAAGTTGTAAGATACCAAAAATATAAATATTCTTTGATATCAAATGTAGCGGACAGGTTCAAAACATTTTTATAGAAACGACCTACAGGTGGCATACCGCGATAATTTATCAAGGTCATGGCACATTCTCCTTACATTTTAAATGATGATTTAAAGACAAGAAGTTGTTTCAATAAATTTTTATTTCCACTCTTTTATTTTTGTGTTTATGTAATTTTCTTATTTGGAACTGCCACTGATCACACTGAAATAATTTTCGGAACTACTTATTTAACATTTTGCATAAAGAATGAATCTCAAAAATCAATCAATTACTCTTCAATTGGCAGATTAGCTTAGGCTGATTAATAGGAACCCTGCCAATTCTCTTATAAGTGCATTTTAATTCAGTGAAATACTGTTTACTGTTATTAAGTAATTAAAACTGGTTTTCAACTCATGTAAAAATTATTGCTAACAATATACCAATGCATATTTAACAGTTTGTCTTTTCTAGCACATTGCTTACTAAGTATTTTTTCTTTATCTGGCTGTAACAATATTTCTGATGGTTCTTCTGTTCGAACAATTTCATCAAGCACCTGAATAAAACACCATAAACCATATATATAAAGATAATTTTACAAATTACCAATACTAATTAAGATTAAAATGATAATGTATTTCAATGTGTTAGTATTCATCTAAACTATATATTTAAATAATAAACATTACAAATATAAACCACTTGTTATGTGGATGAGTTTATTTAATCAAAGTGTAGGACTACTATAATCTTTTGAGTACTTTCATTATTTACATTAGCTTCCTGAGTAAAAAAATAATGCATATTATTTAATATTGTATTTATAAAAAGGTAAGAATATTTTTTTGCCTGCTCTATAGAATTCCACAATGAACGATCTGCAGAAAACAGTTTTGTAGCCACTTTATACTGAAAAGTCTCCTGTCTGAAATTTATTGTAAAACAATTTGGATTCAATGAAACTGATAATTTATGTGTTTAATTTAATAAAAATGTAACAAAAGATAATAGGAGCCATTCTTTTGACCGTAAAAGTTATCAATAAATAGATATTAAATCAGTTAGCACTAGGAAAAATGATTTATATCTGTCCTGCATAAAAATCTTATCTATTACCAGTTAGTTTAATTAACATGCAACTGCAAAAGATTTTTCATGACACACTTTTATTTTAATATGTAAAATTTCGAATCACATTTTGGTAAAGTTATTAAAACTATGAAGGAATTGGTCCTGATACATAAAAATACACAAAAGATACTTACTCTTTGCCACCATGGATTGTTTGCATTTCATAATTTTTTTTGTCACTGAAATCATTGTCTTCTGAAGCATCTGTATCAGCTTTGAATTCAGATGAGTATTCATCATGAATTGAACTTGATTCACATAACTCTTGAATAGCTATTTGGTCTTCAATCTCTTCACTGCAATTTACAATTTCTGAGGGCAAAGCACTATTTTCTCTTTTTAAATGAAGGATATCTTCATGCTTTTCAGGTAATATTTTCTCACTTGAAGACTCCTTCAACTTTGTGTATCTTTGATTTTGTACTTTTGGAAGTTTGATTTTGCTTTTAACATCTGGTAAGTCATTTTTCTTTAATATTTTTGATTTCTTACTTGGTACTCCTTTGTTAATGGGTACAGTTGACTTGTGCTTTTGAGTTGCTTAAACAGAGAAAGCATAATATTATTGACATATTATATTAAAGCTACTGCTAAGGGATCTGAGGAGCAGACTTTACTGGTGATTAATTAAGGAAGGCATCATAGGGAGCTAGATTAACATTTAAAAGCTGACTTGTTATGTCCTTAGTTTCACAGCCAGATAACTCTGATGAAAGCTCATTAAAGGGAAACCAATAATTATCTGGATAGGGAGGGGTTAAGGTGGTTATTCCAGGAAGCGACTGGAAAGGAAAGCACAGGACAGTGACGAATGGAAATTTCTTGTGGATGGCCTATGCCCCAGACAGGGTAAAAAGGCATAAGTAAGTAAGTAAATAAGGTAGTTATTAAACCAACTCAATCATTTTAGGAAGTTCATATATATGCCAGATAAGGTTGGTGTTTGGAGTGGGTTTTTGGCAAGCCGCTATACAAAATTTTTCAAATTAAGTCCTGCAAGCCAGACAATCAATTTTCTTTCATATTACCAAATAATAGAATAGAAATATATAACTACCCCTACACACTAAAATCTTCAAATAAATGTTTAAAATATATAAAAAAGATAAAACAATAATACTTATAATAAAAAAAGATGAAAAATCTATATCAAAGATGTAGAAGTAGAAGCAAATAAGCTGTTTAATGCTATAAACTGATAATCATATATTCATCAATGTTACTGTTTCTTATTTTAAATCAAAGACAAAACAACAAAAACAAAAGCTTACCACTCTTTGATCCTTTAAATAATTGATTTCTTGTTCTAAAATCTTTGTTGTCATCTAAAATAATAACATTTTAAAATACATAAGTCAAACGATTTATTAAACAACAGAAATGTTTCTTTTATCCAAACACCATAATGGAAGTAAAAAATATTATTTTGACCGAATATGATAAGATAAAGAGGATTATGACAACATCAGTATCTTAATCTTTAGTAGGCAATATTAAATTCCCATAAATTTAGTAATAAACCATAATAAAAATGATTTCTTTTGGTTTGTTCTCTTACCTTTAGAAAAACCTGCTTTTAAAGAGTTAATATGATCTTTCAAATGTGTACGCATTTTTTGTCTAGCAATTTCTTCCAGCCTATATTCTTTAAATTCTTTATTGCAGGATTCAGGACAAAATGTACAGACAAATTTATATATATTACGAATCTCTTCACTGAGGTCCTGAGATAGCGCATATTCTAAAGTGGATGGTGTATTTTCAAGCAATTTAACAACATCTTGGTAAGATAAACACTCCTTCAATAGGAGCCATTTCTGAAGAGAAAAAAATTAAGAAGATACTTTTAAAACTGTACTTAAATAATACACTCTAACTGTGTAAGAAACATAATTTTTTCAGTTAAGCATTCCAGAATTAAGTATGGTTCTGTAAAAAATGAATTATTCATTAACTCATTACTGAAGTGCTACTAATCAATTGCTGCTCAAAATCTAAATGTACTCTTGTTTCTTAAATAACAGCATTTAGCAAAATAAGCTTATTTGCTTTACTCTATATTTATAATACATTGAACTGTTTTAAAATGTTTGGAAATGGTGTCTTTAATTTAAATTAAAAATGGAAACCAAACTAATTTTAATGGCTTTAAATTTCATTGATAGATATCCAAGTAAACTTACAGGAAATCGTGACATGCTTAGCTAGATCATCAAATCACTAAAAGGTCTGAAAATAAAATTTTGGGGTACCCATAAAAATATTGATTTCATGAAATAATCTCACTCCTTCACTGATTACATAACCATTTGGTAACAGTTATCTAATCAGTTTCATTTTTAAAATATTTAACAAAACTCTTTACTAAATAGTGAGCTTTCTAAATCGACACAAATTTTCTTTTATTAACTTAAGATATATTTTTAATTCATTTTAATAAGTTTTTGTCATTTTTTTTTACACCTTAAAAGATCAGTACAATAAAAAAAGTGATGCCTAAATTAAACATGATAAAAAACGATGAAGGTTTAAAATAAAAAAATAAAAAAACTAATTAGGGCCTTTAAAATGCTTTTCAATGGCATAACAAATGTGTGTTGTTTTTTCTAGAATATTACAGCATTTTTGGTATTACACAAAGTTGTATTAGTATCTAACTTCAGCTTTGGTTAGCCTTTTTATGTCAACTGGTGTTTTGACACACAGACTGCCAAGCTTACTGTGAGCCCCGATTTCCAACCAACATCGACCATAACACTAACACGTTCAACAATTCCTCATGTTTAGCAAAGTGGATCAAGCCATTTTCAGACAGAATTTGAAGTTGTTGTGTGACAATCATCAAATTTGACCAAGCTCTTGGTAAAACATTTTTAACTACTTGTGTGACAATTATCACATTTAAAAATGTAAACTATATGTACTTGGTAAAAAATATTGAACTGCCAATGAATTTGATGTGTTTTACTAGTGTTTTGATTTTGGGACCAGCTTTTGGAGGATAGCCAACTAGTGATTATGTAATTAATTATGTTACCAAAAGCAAACATACTGTCATAACTGAAACTGTAAATAAGTTGGAGATTATAATTATACTTATTCAATTGTTGATTTGTATAAATTAATTTTTTTTGAGTGATTTCTAATTGGGTGTAGAAGTGATTACATTACATAAATTATAATAAGTGTGAAACAGTAACTATATGTTTTGAAAAATTGAAAACTTGAATTTGAATGTAAGTTAAAGTTGGCACATTTTTTATTTTTCTCATGAATAATAATTTAAAATTTAAATTGAACAATATTAACAAAAATGTGTTTAAGATTTATATTAAAGAAAAATCTTTTTTATCTACAAAATGTTACATTGAAACCTGTACACTTACATTATTGTAAGATTTAGGACTAATCGAATGGTAGGCCTATTTTTATTATAATGCTAGAACTAGATTGGAAATATTTTTAAGGCAAAATATTCAAATTCACTGTGACCATCCACATCCTGATTCAGTACTGTACACTTATAAACAAATAAAAATGAAATCTTTTAATGATAATTAAAGGAAGATACTTCTCAAGATGTAAGCCTGTAAACAGGTTATACAACAAATTAATTAGACCATTGTAATTGATGTTTGTAATGAAATTAAACTTGGAGAGGCGTGGGGCGGCGTGGTTATAATAATTCTGTTGCCATTTTGGGGGACACAATTTAACTTTATTTGTCGCATATGATTTGGAAATTATTTTGATTATAAACTGAATGATTTTTTAAGTTAATATCAAATTATATGCCCATAACAGATTTAAACAGTAATTAAAGTAAGTATTATACAAACCATTTTTAGGAATTACAACAGAATGGCTGGCCCTTGGCCGTTTTCAACGGTTTTTCGTCTGCTAACCTCGAAATATAGTCCCCAGGTAAACAATGCCTAACACCGCATTCAGCCAAATTAACTATACGAAATAGTGCTGTTTCAAACTTAAGCAAATAATTTCGAAAAATAAATAAAAATAAAAAAACAACAATTGAAATCGATTTGGAATTTAAATTTTCATGATTTTTAAAATGTGAAACTATCTAACATTGTTATTTCAAGAATAGAGGAAAACGTAAATTTGAGGATTATGAATTCATTATCGAGCAGTCATCCATGACGACATACGCTGATAACGTTGGAGACGCGATGTATTTAAAGAGATTTGCCAGCTTGACCTACAAAAAAAAAAAAAAAAAACAACAACAAAACAACAAAAAACCCTCTTTAATCAGAAACATTTATGAAGTTAGTAAATAAATTACCAACCAGATATTTGTCCTTCCATATTATGTAAGATGATTGTATAATTTTTCAATTATGTATAATTTTCCTATTAAGTTATATATATATATATATATATATATATATATATATATATATATATATATATATATATA
>CAXITT010000620.1:192626-227374 GCA_964033795.1 Lymnaea stagnalis | reverse complement strand
ATATATTTTAAAAACATAGATAACGATTAGCTGATTCACTACAATTATTCACAAATAACAAAATAAACAATGCTCTTTGAAAGAATACCCATGCCCATAGCGTAAGCTATATCAAATATATATGTATATAGGCATATTACATAGTAAAATACGATGTATACGATCATAATAACTTAACTAAGTAATGGCTATTTATTGGTAGAAGGAAATAAGTGAAAACAAAGTATGGTTAAGCCTAAAAAAGGATGCAACAAAACAATTAACGAATTGAAAAGACGCCTTCTTCGGGAAAAACAGTACAACAAATATAAAATAAAATTAAAATAAACACTTAGACTTAGTCCACTTAGCTACAATGCAGCATCCGAGAGGAGGGCAAGAGGAATGTAAATTATATTTAGTCCTTTTGTACGGATATTTAAAAAAAAAATTATATCAAACCGATTAAATTTGAGAAATAAAAATGTCGGGGATATAGATTAAAAGGAATTTGATAATCATATTTTCCGTATGATTAGTCTTGGGGAAAAAAAAGCGGAAATCACGTGACTGATGTTGATCAACATGGCGAACATCTGTAAAATAACAAAACAGCATACTTGTATTTTATGGAAAGTGGTTTCAGTTCAGCTGAGTACGTACAGTATTAAATTTGATCCAAGAGAAAATGTTCCAGATTTCTGATCTTAGTGATTACTCTAATGAGTTCCGCTAACTGACTTTAAATCAGACATTGTCAATAACAAATTTAAATTACATCACCTACCACCTACCAGTGTCAGTGTACCAGTACCAGCCTACCAACTCACTTTTTACTACTACCGACTACCGGTACTATAGACTTTAACTAACTACTACTACTACTATTAATACCTACTTTTCTCATTTCAGTATTATTTCAGTTTTCTGCTTCACAAAGCAAATCCATTCATCCCATGCCATAATAAATAATTTAGCTGTGATGCTAGATATTTTGCTCCATAATTCAAATAATTGTTTAATACAACTACTACTTTAAAGCTGTGTGAGTGTATTTTACCTCTGCATGCAGAGTTTGACTATGGAGGAAGCTTCTTATATCAGTTACGAGTTAATGTAGGTACTACACCCCCCCCCCTCCCCCCTGTAGGTATTTTTTTGTGTAACAAAATAAAAAATTATAAAAATGTTACAGTTATATAGAGCAAATTTGAAATAAAAAAATGAAACCAGAATCAACTTTCTAGTTCTAGCTTTATTACTTTTTGAGCTATGAATTTTAAAGTGCAAGTTGGTTTGGTATTTTTCACTATGAACTGCATCTCCACACCTTGAGACACCTGATCGAACCTCATTTAACTCTTGTTTAAATAATATTTTTATACAACTTTTGTCGACATCTTCCGTCATTAAAAAGGGGGCGCGGTCAAAATTAGGTTGAGCGACCTTTTGATAATGCAGGTTACTAAAACGAGCATAATGAACGTCGGACATGACCTACATCAATGAGAGTTGGTACACATAAACATCAATATACAATGATTTTGAAGTTTTCATATGAAAGACCTAGTCTTTGAATTTCATAAAGAAATTTTGAGGTAAAGAGGCCTTATATATACCTATGAGTTCCCAATATTAAGGTTGATCAAATAAGGCAAAACAATGTTGGAATGTCGGTCAAGATGTCCCTATTGTGAACATGTGGAAGGATTAGATAATGTTATGAAAAAATAGTCCTTTCACTAAGGAAAAGCACAGACATCCAAAAATTAAAAAAGCTGTAATGCTCCTGGAATTTGAAAAAATAAAAAAAAAACCTGGTAAACTCCTTAGTTTTTAAAATTTCTCCTTAAATGTCCTGGAATTTGTTTTTCCTCAGAGGAAGAATGTAAAAAAAATCTTGGTCGTGATAGTTATTTATTTATTTTTTCTATTTAATTCATAGTCTATTTTTAGCACTTCTGTTTTCAAAACGAATTCACCACAATGCTAGTGGCTTCCCGGTTACCGCGCAATTTTTGGATATGAAATGTCAAACCTTACTGCTTTGATAGACCAGAATTTTTTTGTTCAGTTCGGCGTTCAACAGATTTTTGGGTAAGTATAGTGTAAAATACATTAAATAGATATTTAAATGTAGTTTTTTAATAGTCAGTTAACTATTATGAATATAAAACTACATGTCCGATCGCTCTATAGATTGACTAAGCTTAGACTACACTTTTTTTTAAAGTTGAATTTCAATGTTTTTACTGTAGGTAGTACAAACTGAAGAAAAAGATGCGTTTCCTACGGTCATTTTTCAAACTTTCTAAAAAATAATTAACCCGCTTCTAGTAGAATTAGAGAAATAAAATAAATATGTGAATAAAGTCTTTATCTGGCGAATTATCATAGTTTTATGTCTTTAACATGTGTTTGAAAGTTTATTTTGTGTGTTTAGAAAGTAACATTTTTTACCAATTTTTACAGTGTTTCGCGAGTTCCGGTTTACCCTTGGTGGTTCAAAAGCTTGCGGCTATTTAAGTTTTCGGAATAATTCGACTACCTTAAGAAAGAGCAGATGCTGTTCTTTCATTTAATATATAGAAAGTATATTTATCTCGCTTATTTTATTTTGAAAAAAGCCGTTGAAAACTTTCATATAAGAAAAATGGTGGAAAATTTTCCGTAGACTGTAAAAATGCTATGCCTAATTTGAAGTAACAATTAATTCGAGGTAGCAATATTATAGAAGCTTTCGGTATTAGCCATAAGTCTACCCCATGACCAAAGAAGAAGAATCGATTTATCAATATTTACAAATGGTAGTAGGCCTTTATTAATAACAATAACATTGCCACATAATTTTTTTAATACAGTTTATAGAGCTAGGCCTTAAACTTTATTTAAGTTAAGTTTAAGAGGGAGTAGGCCTTCTAAAGAGGCAAAAATAAAATTTTAAAAATTAAGTTATGTGATATTAATTTTGCGTATCATAGTTTACGATGATTTTGTAACTTCATTAAAAAGTTATTAAAACTAGCTGATGCATCCATTGAGCCTGACATAAGTTAATGTAGTTAAGACATATTTATAGTTAAAAACTAAGTTATGCACCCCGTGCTCTAGGTATACTTTGCAGTAATTGTAAGAACAGTTGCGTGGTTGGGGGGGAGGGGAGATAGTTAAGAGATAAAAAAAAAGTGGGAGCTCCGTTGTCGACTCATTCCCCTATGGAAAATCCGAGCTATGCCATTACATAGGCATATGCCTATCTTAGTATCTCTTCTACCTCTGTATTACGACCAGCAATAAATACCAGTATAATATAGTCTATATTATGTTAGCCCTATGTTAGACCTAATATCATAATATATTAATTCTATTTTGTTTCACTATTCAGGGTCTAGGGTAAATAAAATAATGCCCAACAGTTCCTTTGAAGACTGATTGTTAAGATAACAATCCTGATTGAACAAGCCATAACTGCCACTCTATACTGCAAATTGACTCTAAACTGAGTCAATCCCACAATCCCAAGCTAGTGGACTGGAGTTCAATCCCCAGAAAATGCCTAGACAAGCAAAAACATCACCAGCACGCTGGGAATGGGATCGTTACCCTTGGATGGAGAAGGCAAACTCTGAAATCAAACCCGGAGATGAAGTCCCACAGGTGTTATGACACTGACATATTGAAAATTCCTACAACTCCTATGATGTAGAACACATGAAAAGCGAAGTGAAACAAACAACCACTGCTGGTAATCTACTGCATCCTGGTTTATATCCAGTCATCTTGACTAAGTCTTGCCTTTGGATCAAATAGGCAAGGATGAGAGAGTGAGGCTGATGAATTAAGCAACTTCCTCTAAATTTAAACAAAATACAGCTCATGTCAACGCTTCTTCTGAAGTCTTAGTCATCTTTTTGTGTACGGAATGAAAAACAAGATTGGAAATATTGATATCTAGTATATTTGCAGGGCAGTTCTTGGATGCCATGAAAATTGAGAGGTAATGATTAATAAAATTTTTCTAGTTCAACTTTGGCTTTTTCACCTACCCCAGGTGTCCACTTTTGCAACTTCTTAGTCAAGCTCTTAAGCTATGTGTATCTTTGGAAATAAAATTACTTATTTGTTTGATTGAAATGGATTATTTTATAACTTTATTATTTGTTTGTTGTCAAACATCTACATCTTATGAAAACCAAGTTACTCAATTGTGTGTGAACTCCGTTTAGCTAGGTGTATCTTTGGAAATAAAATTACTTATTTGTTTGATTGAAATGGATTATTTTATAACTTTATTACTTGTTTGTTGTCAAACATCAAGTACATCTTATAAAAACCAAGTTACTCAATGTGTGTGAACTCCGGACCAGAGTATCCATACCTCATTAAATCAAATAATTGCCATAGCATTAGCAGTCCTTAGAGTAAGTACTATATAAGTGCACTCATGTCCAGTTACTACAAAAAACTTGTTTAAACGTATACAGTCTTTTATTTAAAAATTAAAAAAAAATCTCCAGGAATTTTGTATTTTCTCCTGGAAAAGTCCTGGAATTTTTTTTTAGATCTGGTGCAGGAACCCTGTTAAGTGGCATTTTACAATCAACTCTAAAGTGTACTTCAAGATTTTTACGTACCATGTCACCATTTTTTTAAATAAATTAATTTTGTCACAGAATTAGTTAAATATTTAATTGTCTTATGGTGAGGCTCATAGTATGAGTCATACAATTTGCCCAATGAGGGTAACCTGCATTTTTTTGCTGTGTCTCTTTGACTATTGGAAAGCTATAAGTGTCCTAAATGCTTTTATTTAAGCGAAATAATGTTATTATTATATTGGAACCTAAAAAATACTGTTAACCATCTAAATTGGATTGGGAATGACTTTGAAATAGTCAATATACCCTTTACCCTTGAATGTTAGCCCTTTAACATGTAATCACCCCCCCCCATCACTGTAAAGAAAAAATAAATTTTGCCATATTTTGTATCTGCACTGGCTAACAGATTTGTCTCTCTAAAACGATCAATAAGAGAGTTCTAATATTCTGTAATATTTAAATATCTGAATAAATTTAAGTACATTTTTGAATACATAAATTTAATTTAAGCTTTCTTCCACCTAGTATTTTTTTTAATGTTTTCTAAATATTTCTAGCATTTAAAGGAAATGTAATTTAAAAGAAAAGTCGTGATAAATTAAACAAAATTAACAAAATGATGTGAGACATTTATGTGTGAAATTTGACTAATATCAATACGCACCATTTGTGAACAAAAACGTTCTATCAAAAAGCACCAAAATGACAGAATAAGTCAATTCTGACCCATCAAAAGGGTTTTTGTTGCTAAAATTATTTGAAATGCAACAATAAAGAGACTTTTAATTTTTTACCTTCCACACTGCAGGATAGAGAAAGAAATTTGTAGCTAAACTCTAAATACAATTTCTTTAAATTGTTTTGGCTAAGAAGTACTTAGCAGCAGTGTCTTCCACATTATGTAGGACATGGATGTTCCCCAGGTCAACTAGCTCTGTATTCAAAAGATTTAAATTTTTAGCTCTGTATCTATTGAATAAAATGTTTATTTTTTCTACATTTTATTTTTGTCTTGAAAGTAGAAAGGAGGAGAGACCCTCCCCAGAAAATTATTTTGAAATGTGCTGTGAAATGGCAACATGTTAGAAATGAATAGCATACAGGTACTTCTTTGTTCTACCAATCAAAAGAAAGCACTATCAGCAATTTGTGGGTCTTTTATCCACCGGTGTTCATCTTGGGGTATCAGCAAAGATGAGTTTCTTTTTAACTTTGTAAGTTGAAATTAATTAAAACGAATGGAAAATTTCATTATAATATTTTTCATATCAACTGTTTGGAGCATCAGATGTAGTTATGACATGAATAATGCTCATTGAAGAAAGTTATCAAACAAGTCCTTCAGGTCAAACTATTGGTCAATTCAATTTAAGTCCCATCTTGGCATTTCCCAAAGTGATGTCTGTCACTGTGCTTAGGGTGAGACAACTCTTTGCAAAAACCCATGCCAGATTTATCATCCAAACTAGAATTTCCATGAAAAGAAGATCCTCAAATGTCAAATGGCCAACTCATTTATATTTACAATTATGAAGCCTATCCAAATGGTCACATTGTGCCATGAAAATTACAGCTGTGAATATAGTTAATTTTAATACCAAAGTAAGTATGGAGGACAGATTAGTTTTTTTATAAAATTAATTTCAGTCCCTAGCAAAAGCAAATTCATTTCAATGAACTTTGTGAATATTTTGGATAAATAGGGAATTCTGTGTGTGTTCTCCTTGTGGACATTTTAGAGAAGGATTTGTGATTCAACAAATTCAACAACACTGTCAATAGCTTTTAAAAATGGTAAAAGCGAATCCTACACTTAGCTTATAACAGACGACAGACTTCTGTATGAAGCACCATAATTTTTAACAGAACTTCTGGAGTGTTCAGTAATGTTTAAATCTAAACAACTTCAGTAAATGTTTTTGGAAACCAGATTTTGGCGTTGACTGTCATAATAAATGATTAAGAAAACTGGTACTGACTTTTTTCCTTTAACAAGCAACAACCCATGCTCTTTGATGTGTGCCATGAGTTGCAATAGTATATTAATTTAAAAGACACACAATATTGAATATCTTTTAGAGCTCTTTCTAGCAGTTCTGAGCAAATAACAACTCTAGAACAAAACTTAAATCTGTTTTCAAAATGTATTGAAGTGAGAAACAAAGATTCATTGCCTGTAAAAGCCAAATCCTATTTATTTTAGTGTGCTGGAAAAAATTTTCATATTCTCAGTCATTTTATCAATGCTTCATTGCCTTAAGCCAAGGCTAAGAGAAATCATCTTAATTATATTGATATAAGACCACTAATTATTATTATTGATGCTAAGTTGGTTTTTATGTTCTGACATAGCAGTACAAAGAATAAGAACCTCACTTATTGCTAGTAGGATAAATTCTTCATTAATTGTATGCACCAACTACCTAATTATAATTTTCAATAAAATATCATTTTAAATGCCTCTTAAATCTGGGGGGAAAGAAATGAAAAGATTATTAAGAAATACTAGGTGCTAATGAAGTCTCATATTATAATTTTCTATAAATATATGAAATATTATAATTAATTTTCCACTGAATTATCACTGAATTTGTTTTGAAAATGGCTGGCTAGGAAGAAAGCTCTGCATTTTTAAGTTTTATTTATTTGGAGAAATTTAAATTTCATTTTCTTTTTAACTACAATGAGATCACAGCTTGTATTTTATCTCATATTTTGTCATGAGCTAAGTGTTGTCCTATAAATGCTGTACTTTTCAATGTAACATGTCATTGTTTTTTATACGCTTCCCTTATTTACCTACGCCCCCAAGCCTTGTAGCTCTGTAAAATTGGAATGTTTCACTCTAGATATTAACCCTTATACAAAAAACATTGTAAAGAAGTATAGAAATTATAAAAAGTATGAAAATATTGGCATTGATAATGCTGTTAGATTTATAGATTAAAAATACAAACAATTCAGCTACATAATATCTTCATCTGTAAAACATCAGTACACAATTTCATAGCACAATATGAACAACATAATTGTAGGCAGAAGAGCAATGGAGACTGCCAAAATATAATGCAAATGCAACAAAAATACTGGAATCATTTTAAAAAAGCACACTATTTTTTGCACTGACGGCTTAGAAAAATGCAAAAAAATTAAAGCTTTCATTGATGTATTTGCAAAGTCCTATATTAATGGGAGGGGTTAAAAATTTTATAATTTATTAACCCCCCCCCCCTTTTTTTTTTTCAAACTACTTTAGCTAAAAAAATAAGTGTTATGATTACTTACTTAATTGGATACCCAGTGTTTTAAATACATGCATTACATAATAATCTCTGCTTGAAACTAACTTTCAGACCTGATTGAATAATGAATAACGTGACTGTAAGGAAAATTGAAATAAAGCAGTAGCTTTGCAATGTCTGTTTGGAAAAGACTTCAGCGTGTGGGAAAATCTGCATCAAAATTCCAGTTTACTGCTTCTTATCAAGAGTTGGCTGTTGAGTGCTCGAAGAAATGGTAAATACATTTTGTTAACATAGATTTTAATAATACTTATAGAAAGGAAATCCTTAATTCGTGTTTAAATTCATTATGATGAATACAAGTTTTAAAGTTTGGTTGAAATAGCTGGTACTTAGTTTTTTAAAAGATATCTCAGGCCTGCCTGATATCAGCCACTTTGCTACGTAACAAAATATTCTTTATTCTTATTATTTTCGTAAATAGCTTTCTCCCCTGTCCTATTTTCTTTTGGCCCGCACAAGTCTTGCCCCATTTTCTTTTGTCCCGCACAAGTTTTTCAATAAGTATTATGGCCCGCCTTACATTTTGAGTTGTGCAGGCCTGAGATAAATGGTTAATCGTGAGCCTCTTCTGTGACATTTTCATTTTATATTCCTGTTTAGGCAGCCTAACAAATTGTGTGTTGTTTGGACAAGGCGAAGTCGCAGACGATCAACTCAGGTTTTAATATTTCTTTTATGAAACTAGAATGTTTAAGCAGTCATATTTATGACGCTTTTAATTGCAATATTTCATTATTTCCTTAAAAAATATATTTAATTATTTATCTTTGGGTGTATATTTCTAGATCTATCCTTCATAATAAGAAGTAAAACGAAATACACGTCGTTTAATTTATTCAGTTTCTTCATGTTTGGAAATATTCTTAGGTTTTGAGACAATATTATTTTTTGATGGACATTTCTATGTTAAAGTTAAAGTATTAGTTGTTATTTTAAGCTTATATCACTTATTTAACAGGAACACTGCAGTAAGTAATGAATACTTAAGAAAATAAACTGCAGTGATCCTGACAACTCTAACATTTTTTACTTAATCTCACCCCTCTCACACCAAAACAAACAACCCCCCACTCCAAAAAAAAAAAAAAAACCCCCCACACCCCCCCCCCCCCCAAAACCACAGTAAAAACAAAACATCACCAAAAAAGAAAAAAAAATCAATTAAAAATTAATATTTGTCCCTTTCAGCCTTACAAATGGGAGCCAACCCTCCAGAATCCATACTTGGGTCTCATAACTTGGACAGTACCAGAAAATATTGAGATTACTGTGACACTGTTTAGAGACTCTAGACAGCATGAGTATGAGGACAAAGAATGGACTTTCACAGTTGAGGATGTAGGTTTTACTCTGTAACATTACATCACACAAACCTAGAACCAAGTTCGTTTTAGAATTATGCCCTACCACTACACAGATTTAATGGCAATGCATCAATTTTTAATGGGTTTGAAATTAAACTAAAATGAAATAAATGCAGGGTATTCCATAAAATAATAGATGCTGTGATTGTGAACATTTTGAGATATTTTTTTCTTCTCATGATTTTTGATGACAGCACTCCAAAGGTAGTCGCAAAGTACTTGCTTCTAGAGCAATCAATATGAAGGAATTTGCCAGTCAAATTCCCACTCAAACCAACCTTAAGCTGAAGCTGAAACCATTGAGTAAAAAAATTGTGTCAGCCGTCCTTGAACTTACACTCTCTTGTGTATTTATCCGTGAAGGAAAAGCAACGTAAGTATTTTATTCAGAGTATTATTTAGTACTAAAATCAAAATATGTACCCTCATATATGTGTGTTTCCCCACCCCCAGCACTTTTTATCAGCTCCTTTTCATGTGGGTATGCCTTACATGCAAATTGTTCTCTCCAGAGATGAAGACATGCAGAGTGTTGCTAGTTTAATGAGTATGGGTAAAACAGACATCGGCAACCTTGAAGACCTGGAAGAGGAAGATGAAAGTGGATCACAGCTTAAAGGAAATGTCAGCCTGTCCACCAGGAGCCAGATCAGTGACATCACAAACCAGATGGCTCAGCTGGATGCACATTTTGGTAATCCCTTTGATGATGGAGATGTGGAGCATGATCCTTTCAATCCATTTGGTATTGTGGATTTTTATTTGCTTTTATTTTTAGTTTGCAGTTACCTGAGTAATAGGAGATATAGGCTAGAGCAGGCCTGCACAACATACATACAGGCTGCATGTGGCCCGCCAGCACCCACTTTGCGGCCCACGAATTAACGAAATATTCTTTCTTATTATTATTTTCTTAATAGCCTTTCTCCCCTGTCCAATTTTCTTTTGGCCCGCACAAGTCCTGTCCTATTTTATTTTGGCCCGCACAAGCTTTTCATAAAGTGTTACGGCCCGCCTTACATTTTGAGTTGTGCAGGCCTGGGCTAGAGCATGAAGGCATTATCCTTATCATTATTTATTTGTCTGTTTGAGAGAGAGAGAGAGAAAGAGAGAGAGAGAAAGAGAGAGAGAGAGAGAGAGAGAGAGAGAGAGAGAGAGAGATACACACAAACACACACACACACATATATATATATAAAACACACACACACACACACACATATATATATATATATATATATATATATATATATATATATATATATATATTATATTTAAATTGTAGAAAAAAACACCCATCAATATTAGTTAATTAAGATAATGTCATTAAGACTGTCTCAAAAAAAAAATTAACACTATATTAAAAAAATAAATATTGTTTTGCTAAATTTAAAAAAAAAATTTCTATTCATAGGAAAGACAGTTTTTGTTATTTTCAGACTGTCAGTTTTAGTAGTGCATATATCAAGAGTTTTTTCTGTACACTTCCTGCTATTTTTGTTACAATGTGTTGCACCTCTTTCAGGCTATATTTGGTGTGAATCCTGCTGCTCTCTCTTTAGCAGACACAATAGGCTTTATTTATTGTTTTAAAAAAATACTGTAATTCATTGAAAATGTATGGTAAAATTCCATGCAGAGATCATACATTTTTTTTTTGGTTCTTATCCTGTTACTGTATTAGAAGGTGTTGTTCAGATAGGCAAACATTTGCAAACACACATTTGCTAGGCGATGCGGTGCTGCAACATTAAGACCTTTGGATCCTTTAAGATATAAAAAACAAATCAACATGAATTTTGACATTTACATTTGTAATATTAATGCTACATTTTGGGGACATTATTTATTCATTGTGTTTCCTCTATATGTGTAAAAATTAAAAATTAAAAGCTTATCATTTATTCATTTTATGTCCCATCGAATCACTTGTCAAAGCTACCCTCCTACAAAAAATATAAAAGTAACAAACAAAAATAAGTTTGAATCCCTCCACAAACTAAAGAGCAACAAATAAAATAAAAAAAATAAAAAAAACATTTCATTTTAAATTTACTTCATTTAAATTGAAAAAACCTAAAAGTGTGGATTTGAAAATGATGGTTAGAATAATTGGCATACAAAGACTACAAAAATTCTAGATCACAGAAAAACAATTTTTATGCATTAAGCATATTGAAATCCTTCATCTGGGGGGTAAAAATATTTGCATAAATTAAATTATATTTAGCTCACTTAACTCGTTATATTTAATGCATTATGCAGATTATTTGAATAATATCTTCAAAAGTTCTTTTCACATCCAACATTATTTCAAAGCATTTTGCACAGTGCTTTTGTCAGTATTTATGTTTCTTTTGTATGCAGATAGACTTAAAATTAGCTAGCTCTTTAAAAAATAAAATGTACTCATTTTTTATGACTTTTATAAAGTATGCTTTTAAAAAAAAAAAAAGGGGGGGGGGGGGGGGGGGATTTAAGTAAATTCGCCAACTGACTAAAGATTTTTTGACCTTGCTTAGTCTTCAGGGCTTTAGAAAAAAAAATAAGCATTTTAATTTTCTTGAACACTTCAAAAGCTTATCAAGTAGATAATATGTTACTTTTAAAGTTAAACTATCTCAGAATATATTTGCACCCTTTCATTTTGTGGAACACAGTGCACAGAATTCTGCAATGAACTTATGAATAATGCTCACTTTATTTTATTTTGATTCACGTTGCACTTACACACACACACTGTAATTTGTAATATTACAAAAAAAAACCATCTTTATAACTTAATTTCATTATAAATTGGATAAAAACAGTTCCTAAATCCATCAGCAAGGTGTCTTAATTATTAGATGTAGACGTAATCAATTTAATTTGGAAAGCTACTTGTTAGCAACAAATGGGAGCCTGTCATTTCAAAGTTCTTGACCAACTGTATATTTTCTCTTACTTCAAACGTTTAAAGGAAAACAAAAGACAGGAATTTGAGCCTCTTAGAGCAAGCATTGTATTCGTTTGTTAATTTTTGTTGTTGTTTGTAGCTGATGACGTATATGACAAAAAGAAATCCGCCAAGTCGCCAAACCCCTTTGAAGCAGAGACCCACACGGAAGAAGAAGATGATATCAGTGCTGCATTTGAGTCTTTCAAGACCTCCAAAGCTCCAGATCAGTCCACCCCCGTGTCTAATCCCTTTGAGGGGTCAGAGGAAGTGACTCCAGAGAAGGTTGAACCAGCTGTCATATCTAGCAGCAAACAGACTTCCCCGAATAAGAATGCTCCCAAATTTACCTCCCCTTTCCGAAAGTCAACGTCCCCCGAGGGCTTCAAAGATCCAGAAGCCAAGAACATTGGGAAAACTTCCACCCTGCCCGCCAAACTTTCCACTCGGACATCTAGTCCAGCTGGTGATGGCAAAAATAAGAGAATGACAATAGATACACGTCGGTCGCAGCCACTTGTTGAGCGGCCTATTTATGAGGGTACACCACCGAGCTCGCCAGTTGAGGAGAAAAATGTGTCCATAAGAGCAATTACCCCACCCCCGGAAGAGACAAATAAGTAAGTGCTGAATAGCAAAAAAATGGGTCCCGTCAGTTGTCTTCATGAAGCCTTTTTTTGTTTTCACTTATCCCCACTTTATAATTTGTTGGGGACTCATATATATAAAAAATTATATATATTTATGAGGAGCTTTATTTTTCTATATATTTTAAAACTGCTCTTGAGTGGAAGGGGCGGGGGTGGGGTGGAATTTAAAAATAGTTTTAAAGCATATTTTCAAATCATTAATTATGTACAAGAGGTAAAAGAAATAAAAGAGATATTTGATTTTAAATGATTAGTTTAAGGCCAGTCACCGTACAGAGATTTGGTTTAAAGAGCTATGACGGTATGTTTTAAAGAGGGGGAAAAGAGTTCAAAAATTGAATATCATAATGAGTTTTCATGTGTTCAGATGGGTGGTAGTAGTGTCTCAAGCATTATTTTTGTTGTCCCCTCTCAGGACTTTGGATCAGTCATTGCATAGCCCAGGTTCTCTATCAAAAACGAGCAGTGGGGTAAGTGACTGAACCTTATTATCAATTTTATTCTCTTTATCAAATGGCTATCGAAGGGCTTTCTTGAAAGAATGTTTGTAATTACACTAACATTGTACCTTACCAGCAAATGTTTTGTCTCATTGGTCAATCCTCTTACTTTTAAATTTAATTAGTTTGACAGATGCTTCTGAATTTTATTGGAAAGCAAGCGCATTGTGTGATACAAATTAATATCACAGTGCTTATGAATTAACAATAAATTGATTTGACTAACCATTGACTACATTTTTGGTTTAAGCTCAATGACAGTTTTATTAAATGGGTTCAGTAACCCTTAATGATAATTTTTGAAGAACTGGTTACAAATTCCTCGTTCTCACTGTTGAATATCCATTTCAACCAGACTGAATCCCCGACCAACACAAACAATCCACATGATGACCTGCTCAGCTGGTGCCGCCAGGTCACAGATGGCTATCGAGGTATAAAGATCACTAACTTGACCACCTCATGGAGGAATGGGATGGCATTCTGTGCCATTGTTCACCACTTCAGGCCAGATCTCATGTAGGTTTTATTTCTGCATAAAATGCACTCCTCGGTCATTAGTATCAATGAGCACGTCCTTAAAATATGTAATAACTTTTAAAAAAACTTTTATTATGCATCATTGACAAGAAAAGTCAGACATTAAAAGTTGATGCATGTTGCTCATGTCAGTATCAAAGGATTGTAATTAAGTTAACAGGAATTCTAATAAAATGTTATTTAATACTATTCACATTTAGGTTAGTTGCAGCAGGGTGAAGATTTGGAGAAATTTTATAACTTTAATTATAACATTGTTATATTGAAACATTGTTTACTGCTGGAATTTTTTGGTAAGGTTTTTCTTCCATCTTGAACATGTTCCAGGTAACGTGCAGTTTTAATATTGTTATCATTAATACATCTATCCTGTTTTTTTTAAATACAGAAATTACAACAAACTTAATCCTCATGATATTAAGGGGAATAATAAAATGGTAAGTTTTCCACCTTAACCCAATATCCTTTACATTAGGGTTTCTTTATTTCTCCAAGAAAATAATCATTTTTTTTTTATCAAAGAGAATTTTATTTTTTTAAAAATGTTCTTCCCACTTAGATTCAAGAGTAATTAGCTGCCATTCAGCATTTAAAGAGAATTTTGATATTAAAAAGATTTAAAATTCTAATTTTTTTTTTATTGAAAGAGAAATGATATAAAACAACAAAAAGATTGTAATGATTTGATTTAGTTTGAGACTCTATTCTGTTAATTTGTGCTTTACTTACTTCAGTCTTATTCAGATTGTTTCATTTTTTCTTGATATGAAGCCATATTATTTTAGATTATTCAATTTAGTATTTAAACTAAGCTTTTTGTGCAACACTATATATTAAAGTCTAACTTAAATTGAATTTTTGTCCACAGGCTTTTGATGCAGCTGCCAAGCTAGGCATCCCAAAAGTGCTAGAACCATCTGACATGGTGCTGCTGGCCGTTCCAGACAAACTCTGTGTTATGACTTACCTGCATCAACTACGATCGTATTTCACCGGACAGACCTTGGAACTTCAACAGATCGGACCTAGTTCTAGTGAAAGTACCTATACTTTAGGTAATAGACCTAATTAAAGATTATATTTTGCTTGATATCCTTACAATTAATAAGTTAAGCAATCATCTCTTTACTGTATATAACCAAAAAATTACATGTAAAAAGTAATTCAATTTTCATCAAGTTCATTAAGCTTTCCTTTCTTCTCCATAAACATATAATGCTTATTATGATATATAATATTATCAATTTACTTATTTGAGGGAGAAAAAAACCCCCACTATAGATTAAAAATAAAATATTGCATAGGCTTCTTGTTTGATCTGGATTTAATATTTTAAAATGAATTCCTTTTAAAAAAAATTAATGTCTGTCTGTTTTATTTTTCCATAATGGTGAAACGTAACGAAAGAAAAAAAAATTGTTTCAAAAAGTTAAATTCGTACCAGTTTCCTTACTACCCACTCCATGTCATTCGCCTTATGTCAAATTTCTTTGACTTTGCACCATTCTCTACGGCTCTGACTTGTTGTACATCGATGTGCCTCTGCTGTGGCCTCTCCACCCCCTGCCCCGAAGCCCAAGCCACTTAATCCATCAACAGATGGGAAACAATCAAAATTGCCTTGAAGACTGATTAGAGTTTCTCAAGGATATTTTTATCTCTTGATATTTTTCTTCCTTTCAGGTGAGCATGATGAAGAAAATGAGCAAAGGATATCAGAGGAAATGTACGGCCACAAAGCTCCCATCAGGAAATCTTCCTCATCGTCAACCACATCCCTTTCATCCAAACTGAAGAAATCCTCATCGGTTGATGATGCCTTCCTCGTCCCTTCTAGTCCACATTCACCGGTCATACCTGAACTCAAGTCTAAGAAAGTCAAGGCCCCTGATGTGCCTCCGGTAGCTACATCACCGCCACCACCACAGAAACCTATTTCAAGTTCCTCATCTGAGACAAAAGTTTCCCCCAGTGAAAAGAGTTCTGTACCTCAGATAGGTTTAGGGGCTCATTATGAGAAGAAAAAAACACGCAGAGCACCTAGCCCACCCAAGTCTGGCTCAAATGAGCCGGCAAAGGTTCTCAATCCATTTGGATCAGATGATGAGGAAGAACATGAAGATGTGAGATTTTATTTTAAATTTCTAAATGTTCTCCCAAGCATAATTCTATTAGGTTTATTCCCTTTTTTTTATTTGTAACATTATTATTATAACTTAATCGTACTGAAAATACTGAAAGCACCTTATTCATATTGAAAGCACCTTAATCATAATGACAGCACCTTCTTAACAGGCCTGAAAACTATGTGGCCAAAAGCACATTTGTTTTGAAACCTGTTATTCTTAACAATAAGTCCCCTTACATACTCATCTATAAGTCCTAGCAGCAATTGCTGCACTTGCCGGCGTATGATAGACTCCAGACGTATCACACCTGATGCTTGTATCTAAATCTCCACGTCTGAGCATGTACCCGGTATCTGGGTCGACGGACAGCTACTATTGAATGCACTTTCTGGCCTGCGTGCGATGCACACAATTTTATTGAAACCAGCAGTGACTTTTAAATGGTTAAGTGGCCTCCGCGTTTTGAAAATGAATTTTGCTACCAAAATTTCTCGACGTGTACATGAGTGTGTATGGTATGAATTGGGAAACAAGTGTTGCGGTAATGTTTCACGATTGATTCATTGACTCTCCTCTGAGAGATTGGTCACCAAATCAAAGTGATGGTACATTTCTCTTATTTCTCCCCCCCCCCCCCCCCCCTTTTCTTCTTTGCAGACTTCTTTGGTTGATCCAGCTTCAGCAACAGTTCCAAAAGAGGTGAATAAGCAAGATCCCAAAAAATTCAAATTCATTGATCAGATATAGTTCAAAGCTGGTTATATAATTAGTATCATTTTTTTTACCTTAAAAGTTAAAAAATTTTGAGAGATTTTACTTTCAATAATCCCTAATTAAAGGGTGGAGGTTGGGGGAGGGGGGCGGGGGCAATTTTTGTCATTAAATCTAGAGACTGGTTCTCAAACTTTTGGAATTTAGTACCGCTTAAATAATTTGATGAAAGAGCACAAATCACTAAATGGATATTTTGTTATTCAAACTGAGTGCTTTTGTGACTTTCGTGTTTTAAGTCTATGTGCCCTGAGAACAATGTGATGTTCTACCATAGTTTAAAAGTTCCTGGGGGCAGAGATTCACGCTCAATAATTTCACAAAGTCATTAAAAAAATTTGTTCATATCTAGCACTGCTTGTGCGATGTTATATATATTTTTTGTTATTCCTTAAGCCTACCCACACAGAGTTGAAAGAACGAGCCAGGAAACTGCTGGAGAAGGCCCAGAGAGAGGTGGCAAGTGGTATAGTACCAGAGGAGGGACAGGTGAGGCCATAATTTTGCATTGACATGACTCGAGGGTTTTTATTTCATTTGTGGTTTTTTCTTCCTTGTCTCAACACCTGGATTAAGCAATCTTCCCTGGATGGAGCAGCTCCTGTGTTAGCCATTCAAGTACCTCTTCTGCTAGTGTTAATCATTCAAGTACTTCTGCTATTAGTGTTAGCCATTCAAGTACTTCTGCTATTAGAGTTAGCCATTCAAGTACTTCTGCTATTAGAGTTAGCCATTCAAGTACTTCTGCCATTAGAGTTAGCCATTCAAGTACTTCTGCTATTAGAGTTAGCCATTCAAGTACTTCTGCTATTAGAGTTAGCCATTCAAGTACTTCTGCTACTAGTGATAGCTGTTGAAGTACTTCTGCTACTATTGTTAGTCATTTAAGTACTTCTGCTACTAGTGTTAGCCATTCAAGTATTTCTGCAACTACTGTTAGCCATTCAAGTACTTATCTATTACATAGTACATGACATAAAGTGGTTGCAAGGGCACCCTTCAACCTACCTCTGACATGCATTCTATGGCACAGTCTAGATGAGCTTCAGTATGCACTGTTTCACTTTCTGTTTGTCAGGAGGATGAAAAGCAGAAAAGGCTGCGAGAGCAAGCCAAGAAGTTGATAGCTGAGGCTAAGGCCAGTGAAAACTTACCTGAGCATCCCATCGTGCAGCAGCTTAAAGATGGTGGTACGGGCAAGACAGTAGGTGAGTTGTGCATGGACGACATAGAAAACCTATTATTTCATAACATAGCTGTGATAGAAATAGGGTGTTGAATAGATGTACGTGGAGGCAGTCTATTAGCATTCAATATTTAAGAGCAAATGTAAGTAATAACTATTGACATTAAAACTATACCTTATAGTATCTGCTCCACACTTGTCTATTGGGTACATCTATATCGCACTTGTCTACTCAGTGTATCTGTTCCACACTTGTCTACTCACTGTATCTATTCCACACTTGTCTACTCAGTGTATCTGTTCCACACTTGTCTACTCAGTGTATCTGTTACACACTTGCCTACTCAGTTTATCTTCTCCACACTTGTCTACTCAGTGTATCTACTCCACACGTCTGCTCAAGTGTATCACATATTCATATTCAGAGAACACCGCTGTCACTCAATTTGTCAGCCATCAAAGTCGGTGTATAATCACTGACATAACTAGGTTTTTATTTAAGGAAACCTGAGCATTTTCAAGACTGTCTAGTTCACGCAGATTGTAAAAGTTAAAAAAAACTATCTAATTATTCCTATCTCTGATGGGTCTGTGATACTCAAATTGAAAACCGAGTCACACCAAGTTACATGTGTAACAAGCGTTAACAGCTGGCTTGTCAATGAGCTTTGTAAATAGATAAATTATTTTTTAGTTATGCCACTCAAGCTTTCCTTGAACCCACACATCATTCTAGTTTTTGTAACGCCTTGATCACCACAATGTAAGCATGCAGTGTTATGCCTAACTCAAACGATGCTAGGCTAAGAATCACACTGAGCAGCTCACAAGTCTTGGCATAAATGTAAATGCTAGTATCACCTCATACTTCATAACGTGGGGTAGCTTTGGTAGTTAAACTCAAAAGGAATATTATTTATAAACTGAATTGCAATATGTTATTTTAAAATTCCAATTGTGGGCCCTATGGTTGTATTAGAAACAGCATCCTGTTTTAACTGATGTACAATCAGTTGAATAAAAAAAAAGATGTCTCTCTAATACTTCAGTGCATAAAATGTTAAGTGCTCATTACATGTGCTTAAATAATAAACCCATTTTGTGGCTGTTTTATGTGTCAGTGCACTGTATTTTTTAAAACCTATTTTTAATTAAACAATTTGCACAGTCTTGCCATGCATATATATTTCCCGAAATGATGTTTTTTTTTTATTAATTAAATTTTATTTTGGTATGTTTTTATTTTTCTGTGTTTTATTTGTGTGTGTGTTTTCTGTGGCATGGCAGTGAAAACTGTGAGGCTAGGATCAAAACTGCTCACCCTCCCAGGTACGTTGAAGCAGCGCCCCCCTATAGAGCTTAGATGATCCCATCTGACTGTTACTTTCAATGGCACCCGGCTGCAGCCTATTTCATTAATTTATATTTTGTTTCATTTAATCCCATTCCTAACTGGGTCATTTGATTGGACGTGTAAAAAAAAAAAGGGAAAAAAATGGAGATAACTACATACTTTCCGCTCTGATTTAACTAGCATCACTTAAATGTAATTATTGGTACAATATATAATAATATTTTAATAACCACCAATAAAAAAATGTATGAAATGTTAATATTGCCTAAAATAAGAATAAACAAAAATTAAGGATGGATTATTTATCAAAGAAATGTATAAAATGTTAATATAGCCTAAAAATTAAGAATGGATAATTTATAAAAATGTGTAAAACATTAATTTGAAAGCTAATTCATTCAATTCTAAACTAAAACTTCTGAGTTGGAAAGCAGAGTTGTAGCAATAAAATGAAATTTCTTTGGTTTTTTTCCTTTCCCATCACTGATTTACTTATTGCATTTGATTTTCCCATGGCAAATTAGAAACTTCCTTTTTGTTGTTTTTGCATGATTTTTCACATAGTAACTTGATTTCCTAAAGTCAGGTTTTTTTTCTCGTCATGGACAAATCCTTAAAGAGAATTGCTCAGGTTGGCTCTTATCTTCCAGGCCAAGACTTAATTCACCTGAAAATGTTTCTTTCATTTTGTTTTTCCCAGGAGGAAATTTGTTTTATGGTGCTAAGAATTTAAAAGTATAATAATCATTAAATCTATCATAAACTAATAATAATTAAACTACGCAGAATTGAACTCAATAACTCATCACAGTAGTAGAAATGATAAATACACTGCCCTTTCTGTTTTCTAATTTAGTAAATCCATTGCATAAAAATGTGGTTACTTTTGCATGAAGTTTTTTGTTTGTTTCTCCTTAAAGAGCAATTTCCCCCTGCATGTGTCCACTAACCAGTTGTTCAGTTTCTGTACATGCATGCTTTTTTTTTCTTTCCCTTTATTCTGCACTTGTTGTGTTAACATTGTTGGAATAAAGTTTTCTATGTTAAAACAATAATGCAATAATGCTGAAATAAATTGTTCATTTAAACTGAATATGATATAACTTTTTTTTTTTTTTTACATCAGTCATGAAATTTAATCTCAATCAAAACCTTAGTTTTAGTGCATGCAGTTTTTATGATAGATCTAGAAAGCATGGTCTACAGTCATATTTTCATGCGGAGCATTGAACAGTTTACATTTTACCATTGCATAAAAAATATAATTTATTAAACAAAATTTTTGTTAAAAAAAAATTAAAAATACAGATTTTATTTTAATAAATACAGTACCAATTGTGCAAAAATAAATATTTCAAAATTCAAATTATATTAATGTTGATTTGAAAAGGTTAAAATAAAATAGATGATCTGTTGTTTAAATTTCAATCAGTTTTGTAAGGCACCCTTGCTATAGACAGTGTCTTCAAACTTCAGTCAATGCTGTAAGGCATCCTTGCTATAGACAGTGTCTTCAAACTTCAATCAGTTTTGTAAGGCATCCTTGCTATGGAGAGTATCTTCAAACCTACCCCACATAACAATGTTTGGCAGTTCACTGATCTGCATGGTCTCTTTTTAGCATAAAACATGTAGGCTCATATATTTATACAAAATATTAATTAAGGAATACCAAATAACTACATATAAAATGTATAAAATGTATATGACACATATTAATGTACTATTTTAAAAACAGTGAAAGAAAACCATAATACACAGAGTCTAGATTTAAGTTCTATTATGGAAACACTGATATCCTTTTGATATAATTTTTTTTTTATGTGCTTCGTTTAGGTTTTTATATGCAATAAAGTAATTAAAAGTTTGGTTTAAATTTTTTTTTAGAAACTTATTAACTGAAAGAATGCAAATAAAATGACCAAAAAATGTGGAGAGATATACTATGAAAAATGTTACCTTACTTGTGGTATGGCAGTTAATGTATTGCCAATGCACATACAAATATTTATATATTGGCATATCAAGTTTTGTCTTAAGATAATATTTACACTACACAGAATAAGAAAATAACAGAGCAGTTTACCATGCTGCAAGATATGTCTATAAAAAAATTTGCTGTTCATGTCAACATTGCATAAAGTAGAATTCATTTAGTAAAAAATATATAAATAATATCAACTTCTAGCCTGTCGAATCTGTGAAAGTAAATAATTTATATAAGTCCAACAAGATTTAAATTACATTCTTACAAAAATTTGCCTTGATTTTTTCCCCCAAATTGTTATCTGATTTGCATTAAAAGATTAACTAGCCAAAGAAATGCCCATTTGTTCTGAAGACATTTTCTGATTAAGGTCTTGTTTTTTGCTTACAGATTTGCATGCGGTGCTGAAGAGTGCTGGGAAACAAGGAGAACAACCCCAGCTAAAAAAATTGTCTTTAGCGACACCAAAGTTATCAAACTTACCTCCTGTAGTTATCAGAGAAAAGAAAGGAGGAGATGAAGATGGTAAGGTCATATTTCTTAGGCACTGGTACTGATATGCCTTAGTGTTAAAAAAAATCATCTTAATTTATCTAAGTTGTTGAAACTTCTTTGGTGTATAATTTCTCTATAAAAATATCTCTACTGAGTAGAAAAAGTTGCAAATGCTGATGCTCTAAGTTCTAGGTTTAAAAATGTATATGATTTTTTGATAAATTGTCCACGGAAATCTTTGGAAAAATATAAATTGTAAGATACTTTTATATGGTATAAGTAAGTAAATCCATGTCTTTTGTCTGATGTTGGAGGTTGACAGATATGTCAGACTCTGTAGTGTCTCCGTAGCCTCTCTGTAGTGTCTCTGTAGCCTCTCTGTAGTGTCTCTGTAGCCTCTCTGTAGTGTCTCTGTAGCCTCTCTGTATTGTCTCTGTAGCCTCTCTGTAGTGTCTCTGTAGCCTCTCTGTAGCCTTGCATATTCCAGTCGTAGTCAATGAAACAAACAAACTGAGAGTGAAAGACAGAAGGTGGAAGTAAGATATCTTAGGGCAGTGGTTCTCAACCTTTCTAGTGCCGCGACCCTTTAATACAGTTTCTCATGTCATGGCGACCCCCAGCCACACAATTATTTTCGTTGCTACTTCATAGCTGCAAGGAAATGTGTTTTCAGATGGTCTTAGGCGACCCCTGGAAAAGGGGTCGCGACCCACAGGTTGAGAACCGCTGTCTTAGGGGAAAACAACGCAGATTAATCAGTACTGGTGTCATCCTGAATGGCTCTCAGTTGAATGTTATTGCAGGCACAATAAGTGTATTCACCATATTATATTGTTCTGTCTCTAAGTTTGTACACATTGTTTTGTCAATGTATACACTTTTGAATTTTCAAAAGAATTATGATTATAGTCTTTCATGTTAAATCCATCCCCAGGCAACAACAGCCTTGGCAGTGATGGTGAAGAAGATGACCTAGACCTTGAGCTGCCAGATGAGGTAAAATGTTTTTTAATATCTATATTTCATTCATTCTCTTTCCTAATTGATAGGCCACCTAAAAAAAATAACACAACAGAACAAACAGTGGAAAAAAAATGTTCAGAATAGAATATGTTGCACTTTTGAGACAATAATTAATGGACAAAATTCAAGTTGCAAATTCAGGAACTTTTTATGGACTGGGAATTTTGTTAGATAAAATTAAATTAATTTTTTTTAGATATCTATAAAAATAAAAATTGATAAAAAAAAATAGAATAATAGATGTAAATAGAATATAAACATAATATTATATTCAATAAATATTTTATAAAAAATAATTATCATCTGTCAAAGATATGATAATTTTTGTAGTGACCCACTATTCCAAATTTACCCTTTCATTGATTAGCAATGTTAAATTTTCCACTGTTGAATCTTATGTATGGAATTTAGATGTACTCTTCCAACTCCTGTCTCTGTTTCATGAATGATGGTGCAGGATGTAACGTTGGAATTTTCACATAAGCTTCATGTATCCTAATGTATAATGATCAATAGCTCATTTACTATTTGAATATGGGTGGTGATCGTTATTTTGTACATTAACCATATGCACTTGGGATCAAATACATTATGTCTATTAACCCATTACATAATATTGTACATTTTTTTAGTTGCCTTTTTTTTTTCCCCACAAGTCATTCTGCAGTGTAATGATATAAGAAAGTGACCCTTGTAGTGGCCAGCACCTTGCATTGTATTGAAGAACCAGTTTCTGTTTTGAATGGCTATTTAAATAGTGTTTAGAGTATTTGCACCCTGCATCAACATTTTTTAAAATATGTATAGTCCAGGAAACCGCAGTCCAGTTGCGTTCAAGCATAAGCGTTTTTTCCCCCTCTTCAATTCTGTAAACACACAAATTTTTAGTACAGAAATCTCTGAACCTTATCTAATCCCACCAATCAAATTGCTGTTGGGATTTTTTTTAAACATTGTATAATGTTAAAACGTGTGTGCTACCCTAAGAAAGATAGCAGCTGAGATATTGTTGTCACTGTGGCAAGATATTTACTTACTAATATGAAGTAGCACAGATATTGTTTTCACTGTGGCTAAGATATTTACTTACCAATATGAAGTAGCACAGATATTGTTTTCAATGTGGCTAAGATATTTACTTACTAATATGAAGTAGCACAGATATTGTTTTCACTGTGGCTAAGATATTTACTTACTAATATGAAGTAGCACAGATATTGTTTTCACTATGGCTAAGGTGTTAAATTGACTAATATGAAGCAGCCCCTGTTGATAAAAGCCAACTTAACCAGTGCACTGTGTTTACTTGCTCCTTGTTTCATTTGAATGAATTTTTAGTTCATCACTCTTACCATTTTTGTTCACAGCTAAGGGAAATAGAGCTGGTAATTTGCACACTCTTGGTTGCCTCCCTTGTTTGCTGTGTACCGCTTTTTCTTTTTAAATTTTTTTTCTTTATTAATCTTGTGCTCCAATATCAACAATATCTTGGAGCACTGTTTTGTGAAACTCTGTTTTAAATTGTTCAGTGCTAACACATTTGAATAAGCAATACTGCTTATTTTAGAGTGATACGTTTAAATTTAAAGAAAAATATAACCCATCAAGAACAAATGTTTCTCTGTTTCTAAATCAATGTTTCCAGACTGAAGCCATACAGTTAATAGACACCCAAAATAAGCAATTTCACTTTGCAAGGCAACAAAAACGCACAGAGTCTAGTTTTTGAACTGAGCTCTGTGCTTGTGTAGGCCGTGTTCCAAAAGACAATTGGATGAAAGCATAAATGGGTGAACCTAAAGGTCTGTATTTTAAAGCTGTGGGGGTGGGAGTGGGGAGGGGGGTGGGGGGATATCAATAATTGAAGAGCTTGCTTGTGAAAGGTATTAAGTCACACCAAACACATTTTTGAGGAAAGTCAGGAAAGTGAGACTTTTTACAACCTACCTAACATTTTGAAGATTGCTTCATTGTATCAACATACATCGAGAGGACTTAGAACTTTCTGATCTTTGAGATTAGTGCTTCAAAAAGTTTATTTATGGTCATATATTTAGAAAGGGTAAAAACTCATCATCCATAACACCTCCCCCCCCCACCTTTTATCCCCCCATGGACTCATTTGCAAGTGGGCCCCTCAGTTTTGTTTAAATAGCAAACTCTAAAACCATTTCCATAATTTGAATAAAAAAAGGCTGAAGGACAATATCCAAGCCTCTCATTATGAGTTTATGTCATTATGTTTATATTTATGCTCGGGCAATTCATTGAATGTTTACACTGTCTGCAAATAACATTGTTATGACTCACTCTTTCTCTTGATTTAACAACTAATTACAACAACCAAACAAAGGTCCAGGTGTACTTTATGCGGAGATTAGTTAAGTTAACCAGTGCAGAGAATTAGCGTAACTTGTAGAAGTGGTCCCCCAGCAGATATGGACAAACTGTTCCAATATCACTGATTTTTCTCCCATTGATCACTTTATAACCGCCAGTGCTATATGCAGGAAGTTTGATATCTGTTTAATGATATTTCACCGTTTATTCTTTGACAAAAAGTCCTTTTGGAAATTTATTACCAAACCTTTATAAACTGCTCCAATGCTTCTATAACCCTTTGTGTTTTCCCATCCATGCTATAAGTTTAAAATAAATGAAATTAATATTACTGCATTATATTAAGTTGAAAAATTTAGTAAATCTGTAGGGCTACTCTGTGCACTAAAGGCTATTTGTAAACTGAAGAACTGAAGAATTTACTGTTGTAGATGCTAAAACACTATCCATAGCAGTGCAGTGGTGTAGTGGACAGAATCGGATAATAAGAGGGTTAAAATCCTCAGTGGCTGGAAGTGGTGAGGCAGGCCAAAGCCCTACATGGGCTGTAGCGCCACAAGGATGGATGGATAAAATCCTCCAGAGTTTCTAAATCTTAATAAATTTTGTATGATGGACTTGCAGGAAAGGAGCCATCAAGGTGCATTCTTTAACAAAGTACACACGACAGATTACACTGAATCATCGATAGTGACGCGGATTTGCATTGAAGAAGGGTTCATAGTGAAAATGCCCCGGCATAAAATGATTGAAAAAGCTTTGACTTGCATCTGTTGTTTTGTTGATGTAACCTGTAAACAGTCCAGTAATTCACTGACTTGTCACATTATGGCTGACTCACCCAAGTTGTAACTTTGATGTTATGTATAGTTACTTTAATAGTTACTAAAAAAAAAAACCAACCTTGTTCAAACAAGCATGAGATGATGTTGTGGTAACACCAAAAAAAAAACAACAAAAAACAGTTCCTTTGTACAACACTGGCTGTGTTGACATGGCCAGTATGGACATGGGCAGTATTATATATGGCCAGGGATGTGATGTTGGCATGCCATGCACAAGAATTAAATCAACACAAAATGTAAATTATAACCTGTATACTCTCTAAGATGCTGTTAATGATATTTTTGTTTTACAGTTTACCTTTTTGTTTATTTTGTGTGTGTGTGTTTGAAATCAACCAAATTTTGTTCTTCCCTATTAGTCTTGATTTCTACTTAGTAAGCTGCAGTCAATATTTTATGACACCACCTTTCACTTAGTTAACATGATACTTTAAAAAAATTATTATGTCATATAAAATAGGCTGGGCGTTACAGGCAGTTAATTTATTAACAATAATGCAAACCATTATTTTTCTTATTGGCTTGAGATATCTGACTTTGTATTCAAGATGAGCTACAGAACTCTAATAGTGTAATAGTAATTTTTAAAATGCCGACACATTTTGCTTAGTTTTATTTATTTATGTTATTTTTTGCTACTGCTGAATTTGATTTTTTTTTTCTTTTAGCTGTAATTCTACATAAATCATAAAGGAAATTTTTGTATTGAATTCTTGGTTAACTTTAAGCCCCTGCTTGAATCAAACAAAATATGTGCTTGATGTTCCACCAGAACCTCCAGGACACCAATCAGTACGTGAAGAGTGAGCTGGACTCTCTGGAGCATGAGCAGCTGCAAATAGACAGAGAGGCCTCACAGCTTGAGGTTAGACTCAGGCAAGTCATGGAGAAAGGTGAGAAGGTTTTTACCTTTTTTTAGAAATAACTTTTGCTTCTTCAGTGGGATCTTGAATATCGATAAGCTTGCAAGAATGTATTAGATGTGGTTTAGCCATTGAAATCTAATTCAAAAGTTAAAATGAAACAAAAATAAATTACTGTTCATTTTGACATTGCTTTAAAAAAAAATACATTACAATTAGATTGAAGTTTGTGGAATGATTTTATTCCTGATATTTTGTTAAATAGATAAAATATCCTTATTGATTTCATAATTAGCTTTTTAATATAACCGCTCTTGTTAAAAAAACTCAAATAATTTAAAAAAAAAATATTTAAAGAAAAAGAAATGTATGTAAAGATTTCATTGACTCCCCTGCAGGTAAAAACAAGGCTCTGGAGGAAAGTATGATGAAAGAGTGGTTTCAGCTGGTGAACAAGAAGAATGCATTGATACGTAGGCAGATGCAGCTTAATATACTGTAAGTACCTTGTCTGCTTTCTTTCACCTGTGCTTTTGTTACTAAACACAATTTTGATAGAAACTTCATCGGGGCCAGGTTTCAGCTACACTTATTTTGAGATCAACTAGGTCAAGTGCAGGAGGGAGGTTTCAGCTACTCATGTGTTATTTTTTTCTCACCTTGTGATCAACTGGGACAAGGGCAGGAGAGAGGTTCCAGGCTCAATTTAACTCATTTAACCCACAAACTGTCATAAAAGCCGATCACCTGACATCAATGCTGCTTCTGTGTTGTTGTGACCGATATGATCGATATAATAGCTTCTAACGTGATTTATATTATAAGCCTGAATCAGACTTTGTACTTTTATTTAAAGGGGGATAGCGCTAACAAAATAAGAGTTACTTCCTATTTGTCGAAAACTTCATGTGTTCATTTAAAAATAACTTTTTTTGAAGCGAGCTGAATTTTTTTTGAGTTTTTTGTTTTTTTTAACAATTAGGACTCAGATATAGGGCTGCCCAACAAAAGCCAAATTTATTTGAATTATTTGTTTATGAAAGTGATTTTTTTAAGATGATTTTTGTTGGCATTACTCACTGTCGTGATAATTATGATGATAGTGGAGCTAGCACCAGCATGAGGCGTAGTTCAAGCTCTAATAGCTGCAGTTTGGTACAAATGAATTTAATAGACTTTTCATTAAGAAATTTGTAGGTCACCCAAATAACCCATTTAACGTGATATTCTCTAAACTGAAAGCGTAAAGTTTCATGGGTCTGAAAAAGATTTTTTTAGGATTTTAAGAGGACCCAACAGACAGTGTGGGTTTGAGTTGAAAAACCCCCAAAACAGTAGCGCTTTTGTACTCACTGTTGAAAGGTCAAGGTCATATTATTATTTCACATAGCTCACAGAATGCCCACATTCATACCATATGTTTCCTTGTCCAATTTACTCTCGGAATTTATATATATATATATACACATACAAGCCTACATACCCGGCTATGCCCGGGATTACATTAGGACCCCATCCTGGTGTGATCCTCGATCCCATTTGGACCCCAATCCCATTCTGACACTGATCTCGGCTCTATCCCGTTTCCCGGTGTGATTCCAATCCCGGTGGATTCATTCAATGTTAACATCCCGATCCCGTGTTTTGGTGGGATCCTGATCCCGTTGGGATAAAAATTATGATGGGATCCCGATCCATTTGGGATCCCGTTTCGAAAAATTCTTGATTGGTGCTGAGAGAACAGTAAACTACAGGGCAGTATAGAAATGAATAGAACTAACTAACATTTCAATAATCCTTAAATCCCACTATATATCTCCTTGTAACAATTTAGACTTCTCTGCAATATTCTAGATTAAATTTATAAACCTGCTCAAAACATGTTTAAAAACTACTTTTCTAATTATTTTTTGAATACGATAAAAATCCTTAACAAATAACATAATTATAATCCTTTTTCTTTTAAGTTAATCAAGGGGCCCCGGGTGGGGGCCCATTCCACAACTGTAGCGATTTAGTTATGCCTGCGATAGGGGGCCCTATAAATATCAGACGGATATAATAAAAGTTAAAATTTAAAACTGGTCCCATTAAAATCTACTTAAAAATGCCATAGATATTAAGCTTTTTTATTAATCAAACTTTCTGGAGATTTCTAGACTGGATATTATTAGTTTTAAATCCACTGATATATCAATGCAGTCAATGAAGGGTATTGCTACAACACTAGACCTATATCCATCAATTCACATAGAGACTATAGTGTTGTCTAAGCCTATTGATATTTATATAGCTTATATAAGAAAAAATGAAACAGGACCCCCGGCCTCAGAGGGATGGATAATATGAGTTCAGTACCCTTCAGTATTTGAATATGGATAACAAAGTATATGTGTACTAAGGTCAAGATCCATCTTCTCATGTAGGAGTATGTGTTGTTAATTTTATTTATATAGCTCATATAAGGAAAAAAACGAATTCGGGGCCCCCAGGCCCCAGACGGAATGTTATAAAAAGTTCATAACCCCTTAAGAGTTCCTTCTAGATAATGATGGATAGGCCTATATGTGCCAAGTTTGGTCAAGATCCATCAATCCGTGTAAAAGCCTTTGTGGAACAAACAGACCCACAAACACCGCCACAAACATTCACTTTTGTATATAATATATATATATATATATATATACTTGTGTACCTGACGGCCTATAAACAATAGGCCTACAGAAATTCCTACACCCTACCTGCCGGCCTTTAAAAAATAGTCTCACAGACAGTCCTACCGACACTCCTACACCATACTCGACACTCATACTCGGTGGCACTTAATTGATTAATATAATAGTCACCTCCCCTACAGAAAAAAAAAAAAAAATATTGAGTTCAACCATCACACATGACGCTCTCTGTGTGACAGACTTTTTTTTTTTTTGTTTTGCACTCGGTACTATTGATCTAAAACATTTTGAGTTTGGAGGAAGGGCGGTTTTGAGGAGGAAGCAGGACATACCAGTAGCAAAATACTAGAGATTGCGTGGTTTAAAAAGGGAGAATATTCTTTCATCGTCCCATTTTACAGTTTTGATTAGCATTATTTCCCTTTGAATGTTTTCTTCATTACGAACACTGGCGGTCAGTAAATTGTGTCACCTGTTTATTGTGGAACCATTCATTATCTCGGAACACACTTTAAGTTACGAAACACTCTTACGAATTTATTGGAATAAAATGTCGACCTGCGTGCTTTTCTCAAACTCAAAATATGTGTAGGAAAAGTATAGATGAGAGTTTTGATATACTATAAAGTTTCTCCCGTCTTTCTAGTTATGTTCTTTAATATTTAATTAATAATTCAGGTGATCACATAATTAATTTTTTGTATTCACAATCTCACCGTTTTTTTTTTTTAAAAAAGCAATTCATTTTTATTGCAACAAATTATTACATTAAAAAGAATGTGATGTTCAAATAACCTGTGTACGTTTGGCTTAATTAAAAAAAAAAAGAAGAAAAAAAGTCCCCACTTCGGATAATATACTTTTAAAGGCAATCATAGTTATGGCACAGTGATTTAAAAATCTGTTATCAGGTGATTCATTAACTAACAGAATTATAAATTGTTGGCTGCCTGAAGACACACAAAAAAAAATGTCTTGATGTCTCATTAATAAAAAATAAAATAACTTTCAATTTTTTTACCTTATGCAACAAACATCTATGTTTTAAATGAAATTTTTTTAAAAAAAAGTGGGGGGTGGGGGGGGGGGAGATCGCACCACAAATCTTTGCAGTAAAGTTTAATATATGGGAAATAAGAATTATTTTGTTGATAGGAAATATAACTTAGAAGCCAGTATGCGATGTGAACATGGAGCAAGTATTGCATTGAGGCTGGCAACTCCTGGGCCTAATTTGTTTAACTTGCTAAGCTTTTCATTATAAAGTGATAACATTAAGGAGTTCAGTGCACATTGAATAGAGATGTGTGCAGTGCCCATAGAATAGAGATGTGTGCAGTGCCCATAGAATAGAGATTTTTGCAGTGCCCATAGAATAGAGATGTGTGCAGTGCCCATAGAATAGAGATTTTTGCAGTGCCCATAGAATAGAGATGTGTGCAGTGCCCATAGAATAGAGATGTGTGCAGTGCCCATAGAATAGAGATTTTTGCAGTGCCCATAGATGTGTGCAGTGCACATAGAATAGAGATGTTTGCAGTGCCCATAGAATAGAGATGTGTGCAGTGCCCATAGAATAGAGATTTTTGCAGTGCCCACAGAATAGAGATGTGTGCAGTGCCCATAGAATAGAGATGTGTGCAGTGCCCATAGAATAGAGATTTTTGCAGTGCCCATAGAATAGAGATGTGTGCAGTGCCCATAGAATATAGATGTGTGCAGTGCCCATATAATAGAGATGTGTGCAGAGCCCATAGAATAGAGATTTTTTAAGTGTGCATAGAATTGAGATGTGTGCATAGAATTCGTTTAAATTTTATATCAAACTATAGTCCGGCCCCATGACATTGTCTGGGGGACGCTGATCTGGCTCCCTTTTTCAAAAAGGTCTGAGGACCCCTGCCTCACGTAATGTACTTGTAAAGTGTGAAGACCGCAACCATTCCCTACAGCTCAGCATCCTTCGCCCTTGTTTATTAAAGAGAACGTAATTCTGATGGAACCCCTTTCACCGAACACCAGATTCCATCCCCTTCCAGGCGCGTGGACCGTCCACCGGTCCAGCGTGATGAAGTACGGGCCCGCAGACAGCATGTGATTGGTTGCTCATTACTAATCCCTCCTAATCCCGGATCAGTTCATGAGTTTCTTCAGGTTTTTTCTTTCTTTCTCTTCTTTCTTTTTCTTTTTGCCCCCTCGTCTCATTTCTTTGCCAATTTTCCTCCCTCTCTCCCCCTGTCTTTGTCCTTATTTTCTTCCGTACAGATCTCATCCTGCAGATATGGAGATAGAAAGAAGCAGAAGGGGGAAAAAAACAAAAAAACTTGTATTTTTCCACCCTGTTTTTTTAAATGATTTTTTGCGTTGTTGTGTTGAAATAAGAATGAAGCATAAGTGATTTAATCAATTTTTTTTTTTTTTTTTTACGTGGTCTGTGCATTCTTGTAAAGAAAACTACACGTTATCTTATTTTATTCTAGGTTTAAACATGATTTCTTTTTCATAATGAAAGCTTAGACCTACGTGAAGATTTAGGAAAACGGCTTTGATGACCGACGATGACACTAGAAGCTATATTAAAACCGTTGTGATAGAAAATGCTGGAAGTGTGAATTGAATCATTGCTTTAAAAAAAAGAAAGGAAATAAAAACAAAGTTAGCAGGTTCTAAACCTTGGACATATTTTCCACGTTCAGCTAGACAGCCTATGTCATGTGCGTCTAGACAGCCTATGTCATGTGAGTCTAGGTAGCTGATGTCATGTGCGTCTAGCTAGCCTATGTCATGTGCGTCTAGGTAGCCTGTGTCATGTGCGTCTAGATAGCCTATGTCATGTGTGCCAACATAGCCTGTGTCATGTGCGTCTAGACAGCCTATGTCATGTGCGCCTAGACAGCCTATGTCATGTGCGTCTAGACAGCCTATGTCATGTGTGCCAACATAGCCTGTGTCATGTGCGTCTAGACAGCCTATGTCATGTGCGTCTAGAATTATTTGTTCTTGACTCTGCTACCCATTAATGAAACATTGCAACCGACACCCCCCCCCCCCCCCCTGGACTAAAAAATCTCATCATAAATTTTAAGTTCCATGATGTTATGTTGGACGCCCCCATGTAACCTTACGTTGAATCTCCCCAAACTCAGGACTCCAATCGTAAAGTTTAAGTTCCATGATATTATGTTGGATGCCCCCGTGTAACCTTACGTTGCATCTCCCCAGACTCAGAACTCCGATCGTAAAGTTTAAGTTCCACGATGTTATGTTGGACGCCCCCATGTAACCCTGCGTTGAATCTCCCCAAACTCAGAACTCCCATCGTAAAGTTTAAGTTCCATGATGTCATGTTGGATACCCCCATGTAACCCTGCGTTGAATCTCCCAAGACTCAGAACTCCCATCGTAAAGTTTAAGTTCTATGATGTTATGTTGGACGCCCCCATGTAACCCTGCGTTGAATCTCCCAAGACGTCACTGTAAACATCGTGTAATCCCACACGACACAATTGTCCACCTCACCCTAACAGAAAAGACCCACTTAATTTTCCTAGTGTCCAAATCCCCCCTCCCATCTCAATTTCCCCCCATCTCGTCCTGATCACTGTATGCCGAGACCCGGACGCCTTCGGTAATCCTCGTGCAATGGTTTGCTTCGGAAATTGGCCCCAGTCATTAAAGCTGCTCTCATTTGGTGGTAAGAAGATTCTAATAGAACTGAGAAAACTCAATCCCTTTTTTCCCCTGTTTCTTTCTCTCTCTCGCTCTCTCAGTCAAAGTCGGCAATAGAAAGGTTCTAATATTGGAAATGCATTACGCCAGATGATAGCTGTTGACATTGCGTCCGTCTGTTACGAATTGGGGGCGTACCATGACTTAAAAAATCCAAGGATTCCTCTTGGACCGGAAACTCTATCATCATCAATAACGGAGCGATTTTAGCCAGGATTCTTCGCTAAATGGACACAAAAATATATACGTATTACAGAAGGGAGTCGATTTTCAAAACTTCCATTATCCGAAACGTTGGTCATGCGAACTGCCCCTGTCTTTAAAATGTGGCACCGTCGTACCGTGGAAACAACCCACACCCCTGTTGCACAATCTAGGGAGAGGGGAGACAACCA
This sequence comes from Lymnaea stagnalis, assembly GCA_964033795.1. NCBI lineage: Eukaryota > Metazoa > Mollusca > Gastropoda > Lymnaeidae > Lymnaea > Lymnaea stagnalis. The sequence goes on along the minus strand of CAXITT010000620.1, from coordinate 193,708 downwards.
CACCCCTGTCGCACAATCTAGGGAGGGGGGAGACAACGCACACACCTGTCACACAATCTAGGGAGAGGGGAGACAACACCCAGCCCTGTCGCACAATCTAGGGAGAGGGCAGACAACCCACATCCCTGTCGCACAATCTAGGGAGAGGGGAGACAACACCCAGCCCTGTCGCACAATCTAGGGAGAGGGCAGACAACCCACACCCATATCACACAATCTAGGGAGAGGGCAGACAACCCACACCCCTGTCACACAATCTAGGGAGAGGGGAGACAACACCCAGCCCTGTCGCACAATCTAGGGAGAGGGCAGACAACCCACACCCCTGTCGCACAGTCTAGGGAGATGCTAAAAGCGTGTTATACAAGCAGTGACCGACCAAACAGGGATAATGGCATCCACCAAATTGTTCAACAATTTATGTGTCCCAGGATACACGCCTGCAAAGACAAAGTGACATCAGATTTTTATACTACGTGCTAGTCATCTATTTTAGGGGAACAACCCCTTTTCACGGAAAAAAACAAATTCCAGTCCTTACCTCTTTTGTCATCAATCAGCTGGCTCCGATATATGTCTTTGATTATTATTGTACATAAATCAATTTACAATGAAGTGCTATATTGTATGAAGGAATAATATATTTATTATTTGATACAATGAAATAACTTTTTTAACGCAAGCGTTTCGTGTGAGTGTTCAGTTTTTTCCGAAAAATGGATTATCCGAACCCCGGTGTCCAATTGGCTCGGATAATCAACGCTACACATAACTATCGAGGAAGTCAGGGAACTAGCACGAGATACACCTTTTTCGCGTTTCAATAATATTGTACTCATTCGTTCTTGGTGTTTGGTTTAAAGCAAGTGGCACATCCGCCGAATCACTCGTACAAACCCACCACTTGGATGTGACCAGTTCATACGCCATGCACCTAGCAAGACTGTTTTTTCTGGCTCGGTGGTCCAGTTCGCGTACACCTTCCTAACATTGAATGAACGTTCAAATGACCTCCGTATGCCAGAAGGACTCTTCATCTAGTTGTCGGGTGACTATTTCATTGTGCCACTCCACCCCCCCCA
>CAXITT010000620.1:164675-175734 GCA_964033795.1 Lymnaea stagnalis | reverse complement strand
GTGGGGAGTTCAATGGGCACAGTGGTGGGGAGTTCAATGGGCACATTGGTGGGGAGTTCCATGGGCACAGTGGTGGGGAGTTCAATGGGCACATTGGTGGGGAGTTCAATGGGCACAGTAGTGGGGAGTTCAATGGGCACAGTGGTGGGGAGTTCAATGGGCACAGTGGTGGGGAGTTCCATGGGCACAGTGGTGGGGAGTTCAATGGGCACATTGGTGGGGAGTTCAATGGGCACAGTAGTGGGGAGTTCAATGGGCACAGTGGTGGGGAGTTCAATGGGCGCAATGGTGGGGCGTTCAATGGGGAAAGTGGTGGGGAGTTCAATGGGCGCAATGGTGGGGAGTTCAATGGGCGCAATGGTGGGGAGTTCAATGGGCATATATATATGCACGTAGCCAATAGGATTATGTACATTACCCATAACATCTCGTACACAACCAAGAGGATTTGGTACACAACCAATAAGATCACGTACATTACCCATATCATCACATACACAGCCAATAGGATCACGTACATAACCAGTAGGATAACCATAGCATCAAATACACAGCCAATAGGATCACGTACATAACCAGTAGGATAACCATAGCATCAAATACACAGCCAATAGGATCACGTACATAACCAGTAGGATAACCATAGCATCAAATACACAGCCAATAGGATAAAGTACATTTCCCATAACATCACGTACAAAACCAATAGAATCAGGTACAAAACTAATAGGATCACGTACATAACCAGTAGGATGACTTAAGAAGTGCATAGAGCAGGTGTCGGGGGACTTGTTTTTAGTCATTACCCCAAAATTTATATGTTTTTGCCCATGCCCCCGCCCCCCCCCCCCCCAAACCGGATTTGAAAGGACGAAATACATAATTTAAATTCAAAATGTTTATTGAATCTATTTATATGAAGTAGAAGTGCATAGAGCAGGTGTCGGGGGACTTTTTTTTAGTCATTACCCCCAAATTTATATGTTTTTGCCCCTGCCCCCGCCCCCCCCCCCCCAAACCGGATTTGAAAGGACGAAATACATAATTTAAATTCAAAATGTTTATTGAATCTATTTATATGAAGGATAACTTACAAGCATGCAAAGTCTGCAAGAAACGCGATTTTAAAAAAACAACAACTTATTACAGAAGAAAATGATTTGTTTGGGGGGGGGGGGGAATAACTTTAAACTTTAGAGAGAAGATGTTGTCCATTTTTTATAAAATAACATCAAAAAATGGGAGGGTAGTATGAATACTGTGTTCGGGGTTCAGTAATTGGCTGCTCAACTTTGTATGTTGTTGGTTAGCGTGGGAAGTATCTTGGTCTTAAATATTTGGTGTTGCAAAAGGCAGCATCCTTTGACGGCCTCCTCTTTACCAGTAGCATTAAGCGCAGTTATCTGGAATTTTATTTCGTGAAATCAGTGGCATCATATTTCCTTCATCTCCCCCTTTAAAAAAAACATGAAAAAATTCAATGTGCCAATTTTCAGCTCAGTAGGTTGACGGGAAGTGGGTCAAATAGCCGTACGAAGATTTTTGCCCAAAACCCAGCCAGAAAAGAAACACACGAACAAAAGCAAAGTTGATATCAAGGATTTAAAAAAAAAAACGTGATTGGGTCAAAATGGCGCATAATACATGACAGAGCGTAATGCTATAGCTGGTGTGCGCCTAGTCGACACAACTTGTTTGGATGCGTTTTCAGAAGTGATTTGTTTCGTAAAAAGTAACGCGCTTTTAAGAAATCTTTATATGTCTGTTGAGCCCCCATTATACCCTAGATCAGTCGTTCTCAACCTTCCTAATACCGCGACCCTTTATTACAGTTCTTCATGCTGTGGCGACCCCCAACCACAAAATTATTTTCGTTGCTACTTCATAACTGTAGAGTATATGTGTTTTCCGATTGTCTAAGGCGACCCCTGTGAAAGGGATGTTCGACCCCCAAAGGGGTCGCGACACACAGGTTGAAAACCGCTGCCCCATATGTTCATTTTTACCCCAATTGGGGTAATTTGACCCCGGTCCGCCGACCCCTGTTACAGAGTGACGTAAAGAAAGTGATGGAAACAACAAATAGGATCACGTACACCACCAATACGATCACGTACACGACAAGTGGGATCACGCGCGTCACCCAAAGGATCACACAAAGAAAAGAAAGAGATCTCGCACAAATAATCAATAAAATCACGTGAAGCAAGCTGTATGATCACGTCCGTTACCTTTGGGATTACGAAACACCAGTTATCTGATTGTTTTCTTGGTGTTATGAGCGGGGTCTTGTACAAGCTGCCGGAGATTAACGACCAGGTGTGGTCGTCACGTTGACACGCTTGACTGAATCTCCCCGTACATGTTCCAAGGGTCCGGCAAGGCCTTTCCTGCTGGTTGATATCAAGATACAATTTGTATTGAATCACGATTTGGTGGCCCCCAAAAGGGGAGGGGGGGTTAGAAGGGGGGGGGGTATGCAGACTGTGTTTATACAATGTGTAATGCAAAAGTTGAATATTTTACCCATAAATGGAAATAAATTCTACGAAAATGGAGTCACCCAAAGATGTGACAGTTATGACATGACCACTCAGTAACGTCCCACAACAGCGGCTCTCAAACTTTATTGCCACGCGGCCGATGGGACCCAACACGAATAACTCTCCTTGGCCATGGGGCTAAGATTAGTGAGGACATTTGATTTAAATAACTTAATGTGAGTGTTACGCACTGCCTTCTATTGTGAGAAATGAATATCTTATTTTTAATTTTATGACTCGTTCAAACAGTGCCTAACACAGGACGATACCATAGAGAAATACAATAATAAAGATACGACACGCAAAAAAAGTTGCCAATTACAATTTATAAGATTTAATTTAGTAATAATACAATTACTAAACAAAAGAAATATAATTACAAATCATCAACTTAAAGAGTATCGGAAAAGTTTGTACCGGTACACAATTAGTACAATGTGCCAATTAATAATGATGAATAGGAATGCGAATGACACAATTGCACACAAAGAATAATACACGTCTCGTGAAGTTAAAAAATATCTATCCATCTCCGTCCTCTCCGTACCTGTCAACCCCTTATATATGTGGGTCTACCGACGCGTCTAGAAACGCCCTTACTTTTCTAATACAATCGAGAACCTTCGACAAGATACTAGTAGACATACTAATCACGTTTAATTGGAAGGCGGTAGTAAACACGATACATCAAAGAGATTTAACCACGCCCACAGCAAACGTTACTGTCTGCTAGGAGTCTAATGCGAGGTCAAAGAAAATTCACGTACGTGGAAAAAGTGTGCTACATAACAAAAAACAACACCTTAAAAAAAGCGTGGCAGTAAACATTAATATGATATTTTCAGTAGTAATTTTGGTTCCCGATTTTAAACAAACGCCCCCACCTCCCTTTTATTTTTATTTGGTGCCCCCCCCCCCCAACCTCGTATACAAACCAACGTGTGTTTTTTTGGTTTTTTTTAAATCATAACAAAAAACAAAACCTTAAAAAAAGCGTGGCAGTAAACATTAATATGATATTTTCAGTAGTAATTTTGGTTCCCGATTTTAAACCAACGCCCCCCCCTCCCTTTTATTTTTATTTGGTGCCCCCCCCCCCAACCTCGTATGCAAACCAACGTGTGTTTTTTTGGTTTTTTTTAAAATTCGAGTCCTGGGTTTCAACAGTTTAACGGAAACACGTCATTCTTATTTTAATGGCGGCCTGTGAATCTCGACAACTGTAACAATATCCAACCCCTATCGCTTTCATGGGTTGTAACAATATTTCGCCCCCTTTCGGGAAATGGGGCGCTACACTCTTCAAAACAAAAAAAAAAAAAGAAAGAAAAGAAAAGAGCCTGTCGCCGCAGGGGAGGAGAACACTGAAGAAATGAAAATGAGGTTTTTCTTGTTTGCGGTAATTTGAACTTGAATGTCGGCCAAGATTGTGCGCTGCCGACGCCATGTTGTTACAGTGACGTAAGTAGCGCCCCGTGTCACGCGGCACCACGAAAGCCCGCGGTAATGGCGTCACAACAGTGCTATGTCAGACCTGAAGGCTCTCTAAATTGACTTATTTCTCTGTTGAATGGGTGAGGGTGCGCGACTCCATTGGTCGGAGCCTCAACGCTTTTGCCGCTCCGGTGGTCAGTTACCCGTGGGTTGGAGGTGATGTAGTCATTTTACCGCCAGTGGTCTGTTACCTATGGATCATAGGGTGATATGGTCATATACCTAGTCATACTACCACCACTATGGATATCATAGGGGATTTACCACTATGGACATCATAGGTGATATAGTCATATACCTAGTCATATTACCACCAGTGGTCAGTTACCTATGGATATCATAGGTTATAATGCTAATTTACTTACTCGTATGGCAATATATATGTGGGTCTACCGACGCGTCTAGAAATTGAATAGAATAGCTGGGGAGGGATGTCGTTTGGTGGCTTACATTTGTCTCTTCTGTTTGTAGTGCCCAGGCACTTGGTTAGTTTGCTTATACTCCAGACAGCAAACGCAATAGATTACTCTTGGTTTTAACGAGTTCCTGGCCATAAAGCTGCACAAAGTCCAGAGTCGCCATACCACTTTAAATTACATCAGCTGCTCAAAGAAAAAATTAAAACATATAGAGCCTAAAAATCTTGCTCATTGATGCGCAGATTTGGTAATTTGTGCGCGAACTTTTTGAGAACCGTGAAATAATGCACAAAGTATATTGTAATACACACGTTATGTTAAAAGAGATTTTTGGGAAGGCGACGGCCCCCCCCCCCCCCAAGATTATGTAGTAGGACACGTAGACAATGCTAACCTTAAAATAGTATTGGCAAAATTGGAAAGGACAGTTAACTGGTTAGTATTAAGATTCACCTTAGATATAATGTCCGAATAAGATAAAGAGGTTGAAAAACCTATTGCTCAAAATTAGATAATGGAGACCGACATTTAGTCAATGAAATTATAGAAGTTTTACTTTGAAAAAAAAAAAAGAAAGAATTAAAACATTAAGATAAGACATTGTGAAAAAATGGGTTAAAAAAAAGAAGAAAGAAATGGGGAAAATATACTTAAAGAAGTTTTTTTTATGCCCTGGCAGATTGTGAGTCCATTGGCTGTAGCTTATTCACCTAACATTTAAATTCGGCACTGAGTGAAACCAGTAAACACATGAATGTATCTTACCTGACATATAGATACAATGTTTTTACTTTTTTTTGTTAATTTTTAAGTTCATGATTATGTTTATTAAATTGTATGTGCAGCGCGGTGAGACCGCGCTATATAAAACCACTAATAATAATAATAATAATATAGTTATGCAGGATGCATTGTGTTTCACTGTTACTAATTTTGGCTGATAATCGATGCGTGCAAGGTTGTTAGTAACGGTGACTCCAGTTCTGCGATTGCCCGTTAAAGCTTCTCCCAAACGTTCCTCGCCACGAGGGCCACCCTTGTCATGCCAACAATGACCGCCGACGGTGAAATGGCCCGTGGCCGTGATGATGTGATTTGGTTCTGTTGACGTCGTGAGTGGGGCCCACAGGAAATATTTTGACGCCATCAGAAGGTCCCCGGGAAAGATTTCACCAGTGTGTGGGCCGTGGTGGCTGATGGTGTAGTCCTTGGGGGAGGGGGGGTTGTGGGTCGGGGGGTTGAAGTCAAGGGAAAATTGTTTTCTTACAACCTCGAGTAGCTGCCATCAACCGATGGAATGCTCCATTAGCCGCCCCGAGACTGACACGTTGACAAATCAACAACTCCCTCCTGTACCCGACCTCCTTCAACTTGTCCATTGTCCACTTACGACAAATTAGAGGACTGACCAAAGTAGACATTAGAACCGTCTGTCGGTGGGGGGGGTGTAACTCCTCACCTGGTCATCCAACCGGAGGTAAAAAGTACCCCGGTGGTCAGGGGACGGAATTATGTTTTTCTTTGAGATTGAGCCACGGCCTTCAACAGTATGCAGTGGTCACTGTTGGCCCAGGGATCACTGTTGGTCGAGTAATGGCGTAAATAGGGAGGGGGGGCGGGCATTCACCCTCCCAGGTTAATCTATTTTTCACGGAGATCACCAATATTTTTGTAACATGGTTCTGTTGACAAGATGTTTCTCCCCCAATGATGGAGCTGACAAGATTCTGATGGATGAAGTCGCGACTATGACATGCTATTTAACGCTCCACTCTCTTGATGACTTGCAATTTCGCCTAAACAAGAGTCGACTAAAAAGTTGAAAACAGGAATAGAAATGACTACAAAAGAATACATTTCATAAATTGGGGGGGGGGGGCGGAGTCCGTCATGATAAGGCGTGTTACGACATTACACCAATGAAGTGACTGTTACGATGGGACCAAGACGAGCACATTAGAAGATCCACATAACCAGTTTAACACGGAAAGACACAATTTTATAAATTGGTGGGGGTGGGGCGGAGTCCGTCATGATAAGGCGTGTTACGACATTACACCAATGAAGTGACTGTTACGATGGGACCAAGACGAGCACATTAGTAGATCCACATCACCAGTCTAACACGGAAAGACACAATGGACCGACACATTCCATCAACATCTTGTTATCATGGTTCTCTTCTTTTTAGTCGACAATCGAGTAATTACTTTTTTTTCCCCCTCTAGATATGCTTTTAGGGTTGAAGATGATCACCAAATGAATAATTCAACGCCTCTCTCCCTATATCTCCCTTTTGATATTACACCAAATTTATAGGGGCCGCGAACTTCCTAGGAGATCGAACCTATCTCTTCTCCGGTTTTGTCAGGTCTTTGTAACAAACTGATTTTGGTCTTTCTCTCTCTCTCTCTCTCTCTCTCTCTCTCTCTCTCTCTCTCTCTCTCTCTCTACCCCCTCCCACTCTCATCAAACCCGCACCCACAAGCTCTAGAAGCCCACAGAAGCCCCCCCCCCCAAGCTGAAATGAAAACAGGCTGGGGAGACCGGCCCGGGTTCTCTCTCTCTCTCTCTCTCTCTCTCTCTCTCTCTCTCTCTCTCTACCCCCTCCCCCTCTCATCAAACCCCCACCCACAAGCTCTAGAAGCCCACAGAAGCCCCCCCCCCCAAGCTGAAATGAAAACAGGCTGGGGAGACCGGCCCGGGTCTTAAAGAATGTGTACAGACACTAGACTCGGACATCCATCAGGGGCTTACATCTTTGAGCTGGTCTGTCTTTGATGGGAAATCAATTGAGATTGGGATTGTGAGCACCATCTACTGCCCGGTGCTCAATTAGCCCAACAGTCACCCAAACCCCCACACTTTCCTCCCCGTCTCATGGTTAGGGTGAATTTTTCAGGGGTTCTCATTCTGTTTTTATCGACACGCGATGTAATAGGAAGCTGTGCGTGTATCTTTCAGCGCCTATAAATAGATGCCAATAAATAGATGCCAATAAATAGATGCCAATAAATAGATGCCAATAAATAGATGCCAATAAATAGATGCCATTCATTAGGTGCCATCTTGGTTTCAATAGATGGGATATCTCTAATTTTTTAATTATTTTTTTTGGTGTGCCTGGGGATGTAAGAACCCATTTCTACCATTTTCATTTGTCACTACATTGAAATCAACTTAGACAAACCACTGTAATTCAGGTTTGGTCAAACCACTGTAATTCAGGATTGGTCAAACCACTGTAATTCAGGTTTGGTCAAACCACTGAAATTTAGGTTTGGACAAATTACTGAAATTGGTGTTTGGTAAAAAATACTGTAATTCAGATCTTTTCACATATTTCTGAGTCAGTTTTATGTATTAGCACGCAAGGTCATCTCCAACTGTTGCCAAACATGAACAGGCAATGATTTCAAATATTTGGCAATGTCAGGCATATTATTAATTTTATTGTGTGGAATTTCACCATTCGCGTTTTTGACGACCCAAATATTTTTTTTTTATTAAGGTGACACCCAGGTCCTGTCTCTCGTCATTAACTATCATCAAAGGTTAACATCAGTGGATTTAAGAGGTTTAGAGGCTAGGTCCCGCGGACTTTGAGCCCCCCCCCCCCCCCCCCCCCAGCGTAACAATTTCTAAGACCGGTTATAAAACAGTTAAAATACAAATTGGTTGGCAGAGAACAAGAACACACTTTGATTCATTATTACTTAGAGTAGAGAAAAAAAATGTTTCTTTTGAATATTAACAGTGTAGTACATAGCTGATCTTTTTAATCAAATGGCCAGCTCACCAGTATTATGATGATCCCCGTTCTAAATAGTCCGGCTGTCGCCCTTTCGTTTGTTTGTGACCCATGTCTACTGATTCAAATGAAAAAAGAGATCAGGACATAGCCGACAATTCGTTTAACTAATAAATCCTGTGTCGGATTTTTGAAACGTGTTTCCATGAATTGGAATTGAAAAGGGAGACCCTTTCCACACGGCGCCCCTATCTCCCCACGCGCAATTTGTTTCTACTGAAAAGCCCCCTTTACCAAAATCAACGCAAAAAGCAACGCCCTTCTGGCGTGACAAATGGCTTCTTAATTGGTAGGGAATAACACGATCTATTAGACTTGGATAACTGATCTGGACATGCTAATTATAGATGGTCGCGGTGTGACGTTAAACCGGAGCCGAGTCGGAGTACATTTGTGTCTTGTTAAACAGCCATTTAGACCGCCATTGACTGCCGTTTCGGGGAGCCTGGTTAATCACGTCAAGCCTTTGGGGCTAGTTTGTGGTGGATACCGAACGAGGGGGGGGGGAACTGTTTCAACAAAGTCAGGGCCCCCGGTGCCACGGGTGACAATGGCGGGCGCATCAAGTCTGGCCGGTGGAGCGCCCCAGCGATGTTCGGCTGGGAGCCCGGGCCATATGCTGCCTTGGGGTCGCATTTCTTGGGGGTTTGAAAGCGGCGTAAACCGATGCCGTCTTGTCGCTTTTCACCCCTGTCACCAGAAAGCCCCTTTCAGCTTGGATGTGTCCCTTTCTTCCTCACTCTAAACACGCACGGCGCGGCGTGCCCCCCTCTTAACTGCCCTGACAGGGAACCCGTTAATAGCGAGCTCGTCTACGCAGAAAGTTGATATACCGAACCTTTCTTTTGGGTCATGGGACTTGTGTCATGTTGATTGGCCTCCCTTTGTTCTTGTCTTGCTGCCCCCCCCCCTCCCCCAAGCAGATAGGCCCCACTCACTCTTTTGTCGGCGTGAGTATGCCTGCTTGTAGCTCGCCACGCGCCGAGACAGGACCCTGGAAGCCGATACTTGGGTCCTCAATCTGTCTCGTGTCCTCAAGACATTCGGCCGTGGTTCTTAAAGACTTCATCTTGCTACCGGCCGTGGGTGGCTAGATGCCCGTGCGGCTCAATTGGAAACGTTCCCTGCGGCTCACACGATGAACATTATTTCAATGACTCATCTTCTCCCGTTCAAATAATTTAAGACTGAGACCACATTTTCCGTTCTAATTTTCATTTCTTACTTCGACTAACCCTCGGAAATTTAATGGATAAAAAATAAAATGCTTGTTTACTATGCTATTTTCAAAACTGAAAGAATGCATTGATGTAGTGTCAAGAAAACCTAAACGCACGAAGTGGATACCGCCTTAAACCAATCAATCGCCAAGACATTAGGGGGTAGGGGGTGGCAAGTGCCAGTAGGAACAGCAACAAGAAAATTACTGTGTAAAAATGAACACAAACGTCGAGCCACCCCCCTCCTTCCCCCTGACCACCTGTCTCCTGTCGGTGTCCGGTGTCCCACCTTCAATCACCAGTACCGATCCAACACCCCCCCCCCCCTTTTTTTTATTATTTTTATTTTGCGTCGGGTCCTTCCCCCTGACCCCCTGTCTCCTGTCGGTGTCCGGTGTCCCACCTTCAATCACCAGTACCGATCCAACACCCCCCCCCCCTTTTTTTTATTATTTTTATTTTGCGTCGGGCCGGACGCCGCGCAAGGAAGTTGAGAAATTGTGTCCGTGCGCCCCCACCGACGTCTGTTTGTGTGTTCTCCAGATTTGGCTACACCGGCCCGACGGTGCTCTGTTCCACGGCCGTGTCTCCCCCGTGCCTCATCTCGCTCCTTACCCCAGAGAATTTAACCCACGCGCTTCATTTTGCACAACCTTCCCATGGACCTTAATCCTAATCCTTCAGACCTGTCAGACGGCCACGCCCCTTTCCTCCATTTGGGTGTTTCGGCTGTTTACAGAGTAACCAAAGACAATGGGCCAATTAAAAAACAATAACTGTGGATGAAATTGTCCCGTTTGAAAGCCCCGTTATCTTCACATGTGTGTGTGTGTGCGGCCACCTAGTGAACACATCATTGAAAGATGGTCTCATAGCTGGCCGTGACTGGGTCCGAGTGGCAGGTAGGCAGCAGAAAAACATGGGCCTGTCACCGCCTGTCAAGAGATCATGATTTAAAAAGAAAAAGAAATACAGGAAGAAAGAAAAAGAAAGATCTCGGGACCGCGTGATATAAAAAGTTAAATTAGTAAAATTCATTGTTCTTAAATGTTCATGTCCACGCTGATTATCTGGACAAAAGCGAGAGGCTCCGTATCTCCGGCCGTATCCCCCATTTCAGCACGTCACTGTTCCTAGTGTGTCCTCCGGCCCAGGAAGTCACGCAGTTCATGTTACTTGCGGCGGCACCAGAGGGCACCGCCATGTTAGTCTATTGTCACGACGCAATAACTTGTAACCGCGTGCAGGCCTCTGCATGGTTGCCAGATGTAACTGTGCACATACATCGGATACTGGTATGGCCTTTTATTGATTTCTTAATGCACGTCGGAAATGGTCCCTGCTATTTGAGACACCGGAGATAGATGAGGCATGGGGAGGTAATCGAAATTGTCCGGGATTGAGGTGGGGGTTTGGTCTTCTACTGATGGCGACGAACGACGGGTTATGATAGATGGGTCCAGGTATCAAACATTGAAGACCAGAGTGGAGATAATGTTGCTACTGGTGTTCATATTGTTGTTGTTTTGTGTGAGGGTTTTTTTTTTTTTGGGGGGGGGGGGGGTTGGGGGA
>CAXITT010000620.1:146220-164617 GCA_964033795.1 Lymnaea stagnalis | reverse complement strand
GGGAGTGATATTCAGGTGTCATGGGAGGGCACGGCTGCCAGAACATTTTTTGAAGTTCAAAAACTTATAAACTGGTAAAAACTATTTTCTTTTGGAGTAAAAGTATGTAATTTTGATATAAATAATTTTATCCTTTATAAAAAAAATCTAAAAAAAAGGAAAAAGGACCAAATGGAAAAATTTAAGACTAATCGATTTTAAAAAAAAACAAGAAAAAAAAAAAAGATTTTCGAATATGGCCTTAAACAGGCCAATCTGTCAAGCCGAGTGGTGGAACAAATTGCTATTGCGTTGTTGGAACGGGAGTTTCACTCAACATCTGCTAATATTGGTGAATCAGAGGCTGGGGTTTATGGGGTGGGGGATCGGGAGTACGTTCGGGATAGATTGCAATACACACACATTTGAATCCTCCTAAATATAAAAGATGAAAGGGAAGGAAAAAATCAACCACCCGTAAATCAAATATGTATGTGATAACTTGTATGGCTTGTATCTATGACATACGACATGTGATTGAGATTTGAAAATGAAATGGGGGAAAGTCTTGTATCGGCATCGGCTAATGCCAGCTATTTGAATGGACACAGGATTTAGTTGAATAAAAGTACACATTTGCACCCATTGTATTGAGTAAAGGGGGGGGGGGGCTAATAAAAATAAATAAAATAACGATAAATAAATACAATTTAAAAATAAATCAATAAATAATTAACTAACTCATAAATAAATTAACAAATTTCATTCCAGCCTTTGTACTTTGTAGCGATTTTAACATGTCCTTCCACTATAAGGAATGGCGCCGTTGAAAAAGGGAAAAGATAGAAAAGGGTCCAAGTAAATACATTCTCCTCTCTTCTGATCTTTAAGGTCTAACCTTTCTTAACCTGACCACATTAGCTACCATCAGCAACTGTACAGGTTTCCGGCAGCCCCGGTCTTTTGTTTTCGAAAGCTGGTTTCACAAATGGGTATCACTTTTATAGGACAAGCCGAAATGAAATGCTGCATTTTTTGTTTTGTTTTTGTTTCCCAGACTGGCAAAAGACCGACGCCCAGAAGCGTAGAGAGCGCCTCCTATTGGACGAGCTGGTGACGGTGGTCAACAAGCGTGATGAGTTGGTCCAGCACCTCGACTCACAGGAAAGAGCGTGAGTAGTGGCCGTACTATGTGATACCTGATATTGAAGCCGTTGAGGGATTAGCGATAAATTGTCCGGCATACATGAGGATGACCTGGATATTTCTCATGGATAGGGAATATTATCCCCGTCGATAGAGCAGTGGTTCTCAAAACAGATAGATTTTGTTCATGCCACATTAAGTTTATTTAGCTAATATTGACCGCAAACTAATCAATAATTTTTTTTAATTTAAATTTTTTTTTTTTTGCTTTTAAACAAATAGTAGCGTTAACGTTATTGATACAATTTAGGGTTGGTTTTATGGACACAACTTAGGGTTGGTTTTATGGACACAACTAAGGGTTGGTTTTATGGACACAACTAAGGGTTGGTTTTATGGACACAACTTAGGGTTGGTTTTATTAACACAACTTAGGGTTGGTTTAATGGACACAACTAAGGGTTGGTTTTATGGACACAACTAAGGGTTGGTTTTATAGACACAACTTAGGGTTGGTTTTATGGACACAACTTAGGGTTGGTTTTATGGACACAACTAAGGGTTAGTTTTATGGACACAACTTAGAGTTGGTTTTATGGACACAACTAAGCGTTGGCTTTATGAACACAACTAAGGGTTTCTTTTATGGACACAACGTAGGGTTGGTGTATGGACACAACTAAGGGTTGGCTTTATGGACACAACTTAGAGTTGGTTTTATGGACACAACTAAGGGTTGATTTTATGGACATAACTAAGGGTTGGTTTTATGGACACAACTAAGGGTTGGTTTTATATACACAACTTAGGGTTGGTTTTGTGGACACAACTTAGGGTTGGTTTTGTGGACACAACTTAAAGTTAGTTTTGTGGACACAACTTAGGGTTGGTTTTGTGGACACAACTTAGGGTTAGTTTTGTGGACACAACTTAGGGTTGGTTTTGTGGACACAACTTAGGGTTAGTTTTATGGACACAATTTAGGGTAAGTTTTATGGACACAACTTAGGGTTAGTTTTATGGACACAACTTAAGGTTAGTTTTATGGACACAACTTAGGGTTAGTTTTATGGACACAACTTAGGTTTAGTTTTATTGACACAACTTTGGGTTAGTTTTGTGGACACAACTTAGGGTAAGTTTTATGGACACAACTTAAGGTTAGTTTTATGGACACAACTTAGGGTTAGTTTTATGGACACAACTTAGGGTTAGTTTTATGGACACAACTTAGGGTTAGTTTTATGGACACAACTAAAAGTTAGTTTTATGGACACAACTTAGGGTAAGTTTTATGGACACAACTAAAAGTTAGTTTCATGGACACATCTTAGGGTTAGTTTTATGGACACAACTTAGGGTTAGTTTTATGGACACAACTTATTATGGACACAACTTAGGATTAGTTTTGTGGACACAACTTAGGGTTAGTTTTATGGACACAACTGAAGGTAAGTTTTATGGACACAACTTAAGGTTAGTTTTATGGACACAACTTATTATGGACACAATTTAGGGTTAACTTTGTGGACACAACTTAAGGTTAGTTTTATGGACACAAACTTAAGGTTAGTTTTATGGACACAACTTAGGGTTAGTTTTATGGACACAACATAGGGTTAGTTTTATGGACACAACATAGGGTTAGTTTTATGGACACAACTTAAGGTTAGTTTGATGGACACAACTTAGGGATAGTTTTATGGACACAACCTAATTTTAGTTTTATGGACACAAGTTCAAGTTAGTTTTATGGACACAACTTAGGGTTGATTTTAGGGACACAACTTAGGGTTGATTTTATGGACACAACTTAGTTTTATGGACACAACTTAATGTTAGTTTTATGGACACAACTTAGGTTTGATTTTATGGACACAACTTTGTTTTATGGACACACCTTAGTTTTATGGACACAACTTAGGATTAGTTTTATTGACACAACTTAAGGTCAGTTTTATGGACACAACTTAGGGTTAGTTTTATGGACACAACTTAGTGTTGGTTTTATAGACACAACTTATTGTTGTTTTTTTTTCAACAGAACTTAGGATTAGTTTTATGAATATAACTTAGGGCTGGTTTTATGGACACGACTTAATTTTAGTTTTATGGACACAACTTAGGGTTAGTTTTGTGGACACAACTTAGGGTAAGTTTTATGGACACAACTTAAGGTTAGTTTTATGGACACAACTTAGGGTTAGTTTTATGGACACAACTAAGGTTAGTTTTATGGACACAACTTAAAGTTAGTTTTATGGACACAACTTAGGGTAAGTTTTATGGACACAACTAAAGGTTAGTTTTATGGACACATCTAAGGGTTAGTTTTATGGACACAATTTAGGGTTAGTTTTATGGACACAACTTATTATGGACACAACTTAGGGTTAGTTTTATGGACACAACTTATTATGGACACAACTTAGGATTAGTTTTGTGGACACAACTTAGGGTTAGTTTTATGGACACAACTGAAGGTAAGTTTTATGGACACAACTTAAGGTTAGTTTTATGGACACAACTTATTATGGACACAATTTAGGGTTAACTTTGTGGACACAACTTAAGGTTAGTTTTATGGACACAAACTTAAGGTTAGTTTTATGGACACAACTTAGGGTTAGTTTTATGGACACAACATAGGGTTAGTTTTATGGACACAACATAGGGTTAGTTTTATGGACACAACTTAAGGTTAGTTTGATGGACACAACTTAGGGATAGTTTTATGGACACAACCTAATTTTAGTTTTATGGACACAAGTTCAAGTTAGTTTTATGGACACAACTTAGGGTTGATTTTAGGGACACAACTTAGGGTTGATTTTATGGACACAACTTAGTTTTATGGACACAACTTAATGTTAGTTTTATGGACACAACTTAGGTTTGATTTTATGGACACAACTTTGTTTTATGGACACACCTTAGTTTTATGGACACAACTTAGGATTAGTTTTATTGACACAACTTAAGGTCAGTTTTATGGACACAACTTAGGGTTAGTTTTATGGACACAACTTAGTGTTGGTTTTATATACACAACTTATTGTTGTTTTTTTTCAACAGAACTTAGGATTAGTTTTATGGATATAACTTAGGGATGGTTTTATGGACACAACTTAATTTTAGTTTTATGGACACAACTTAGACTTAGGGTTAGTTTTATGGACACAACTTAGGGCTGGTTTTATGGATACAACTTAAGTTTGGTTTTATGGACAGAAGTTACAGTTTTATACCAAGATTTCTGTGCAACCAAAATTATATACCAAAATAATTTTGCACTGTGGTAGTGATAAAACTATTTTAGACTTAAATAGGAAACAGCTACCACCAGCTATACCATGCAAATATCAACTATTGGCAGTAAGAGGAATTCTTAGACATGTAGTTTTAGTCCAATCAAGTAGTGGACTTTTTTGTATTTAAATAAAGTTCTCATCGTGGAGAAGACTTTAAAGAAAAAAAAATGTTGTTTAAAAAAAAAATTGGTGGTGACCATCTTGCTCTTTTAACTAACAGTATGTGATACCACTGTTTGACATCATATGACATATGGGGAGACATAGGGGTACATTTTTAGACTCTGCGATCATTAAAGAAACTAAATAGTTTAAGTAATGATATTCATGACGTAATTTATTAGCGTTATATTTTTTAGCGGGGGGGGGGGGTCCGTTGCCAATTATTAGTAAATAAAATCCCTTCACTGACGCAATAGTCACAGTATTTTTTCCATAGCTTAAGTAATGATATTCATGACGTAATTTATTAGCGTTATATTTTTTAGCGGGGGGGGGGGGGTCCGTTGCCAATTATTAGTAAATAAAATCCCTTCACTGACGCAATAGTCACAGTATTTGTTCCATAGCCGGCCAGCGTGATGACTGTATACACGAGCCTCCAAAACCTACCATCAGCATCTTAAAGAACACAGTAGAATAATGGTCCCAAAACTGTTTGAGAAAACCCCAAAGTCTCGTTAATTTCCCGAGGTCTCTAATCGAGCGGTAAAGAAATTTCGCCCACCTTAAGGATTCACTATTCCGTTTCTGAGGGATTTAAGATATCATGTGAGGACTCACGATCGATCGAATGACTGAAGGATTTAAGATATCATGATTGAGGATTCACGATCAAATGACTGAGGGATTTAATATCATGACTGAGGATTCACGATCAAATGACTGAGGGATTTAATATCATGACTGAGGATTCACGATCAAATGACTGAGGGATTTTAGATGTCATTGTAAAGGATTCATGATCAAATGACTGAGGAATTTAAGATATCATGACTGAGGATTCACGATCGAATGACTGAAGGATTTTAGATATCATGCATGGCTGAGGATTCACGACCGAATGATTGAGTGATTTACGATCCACTGACTATCGAATTTAAAGTTATCATGACTGAGAGATGCAATATATCATGACTGAAGATTCACAATCCCATAACTAAATATTTCACAACCCCTTGACTAAGGGATATACGCTCCCATGACCGAGGGATTTTACGACCCATTGACTAAAGGATTCACGACCCCTTGACTAAGGGATATACGATCCCATGACTGAGGGCTTTCTGAGAAAATAATAACTAGGGATTCGCGATCAAATGACTGAGGGATATACTACATCTTGACTGAGGGAGTTACGACCCATTGACTAAAGGATTCACGACCCCTTGACTAAGGGATATACGATCCCATGACTGAGGGTTTTCTGAGAAAATAATAACTAGGGATTCGCGATCAAATGACTGAGGGATATACTACATCTTGACTGAGGGAGTTACGATCCTTTGACTGTGGGATTTAAAGTTATCATGATTGAGACATGTAAGATATCATCATGACTGAGGATTCACGTTCCCACCACTGATTGATTCACGATCCTTAGTTAGGAAGCTGAGAATTATGTTGCTATGCTCTATCTGTAGTGACGTTGAACATAGGCGAAGACGCCCAGTAACATATGTGGATGACGGAGTCTCGCTGTGTTCTCTAGTAAAGCGTTTCCCCAAATGTTGAAGTCTGACGGACCTGTGGACCGTGGACAAGTTTCGAAACTACACCAGAGACCGATGCCGAAATTTATTTCATCATATTTTCTTTCTATCTGACCATAAATAATTCATGTTTTGTGGACCGGCAACGTAAGGCTAGCGGACCGGTGTCGGCCCGCGGACCAACGTGTGGGGCACACTGCTCTAATAAGCCAACGCTCGTCCACGTCACGGATGTAAGAAATATAAACAAATAGAGGCGCGTGTCTTTTGCAGGGTCTCCCAGGTAACCCTACCCATCTTTCGGAAGCGCAGTTATCTCCCGTTGCCATTAGCATACAGTCACACACGTATTTTCTTCTTCTCTCCACCCCCCCCCCGCGGGTGTAATAAAATAATGGGACACTACTCTCAGACAACCCCAATACGTGAATGCCCGTGTGAAACGGCAGCACCAAGAAAACTAACCAGAGTCAGTATTGTTGTATTTGGTTTAATTTAGAATGTGATGTCTATACGCCACGAAATGCGCACTTACACCTGTATACACCTATATATATATATATATATAAATGTTCATTGTGGTTATCTCTCTCTCTCTCTCTCTCTTTCTCTCTCTCTACCTCCCTCCACCCCCACCCCCCGGGGGGAGGGGGGTGGGCAACAACCAGAGTCCGTTGAGATTTAACTTGGAATATGACTTGGAAAGGATGAGCCCCACAAAATTAAATTCAACAGTCAATGTTGACAATGTATTATAACAAACCAAGGATACCTTTTTTTAATATTATTTACAGTGTTCAAACTGTTTTCCTTCTGTCGATATGTGTTACCCTATACAGCCACAAAGTTCCGCAGGAAAGGGGTGTGGAAAGGGAAGATCCGCCCCATGGGGGGCAATTATTTTCTTCTACATAATTCATATACTTAGGATGCGACATTTCCGGCCAACTGCAGATTTTATTGGGGGGGGGGGGGCTGGGGGCGGGGGTGGGGGTGGCAAAGAGCCTCGCCCGCCTCAGGCGGCCCCAACCCGGGCGGCCCCAACCCAGGCGGCCCCAACCGAGATCAACGCCACTGCAATCCACCTGTCTTCATATTTAACGTTTTCACGTTCAGCTTGAACGTTATCTATGAGTGCCATGAGCCCTAACCACAGTCTGAACATCCACACCGTCACTTATTAGGTTTTTTTTATCATATGATCTTTGTCTCTGTCCCCACCAAATACGTTGTCTACCTTCAATAAGGATATCGAGTTGAACGGTAGACTTCCCCTCCATCTGGATCAGTTTCATCTGTAAACATCTAATACCATGTTTCTAATTATCACAACCTTTTATGTGGTGCCGCCATACAAGCATTCAACTGCTTAATTCTCGTTTGAATTTTCCTTGATAACTCCGTGTGGGAAAAGGGTAGAGTTTTTTTTTTTGTGTGTCCCCCCTACTCATCAGTGGTTCTCAACTCTCTGAAGGGGAACTTATTAAGCCTGAGACTAGGGAATTTTAAAGTAGATGCGTTAAAAAAAATATATATTTTAAAAAAAAAATGCGATACATTCATGAAAATATTAATTTAGTCTCTTCGATGGCGGTGCCGAGAGAGTGAGGCAAACGACAATTTGTAATAAATAAAAGTTTGAGGACCGCTGTCTTACATTTACTTAGAGACGAAAGGGGGGAGCTATAGTGACACCCCCTCACTACTTCTTTTTCGCGGCCTGTGCAAACACAAGTTCAAACATGGTCCCGGGGACTAATGTGTCAGACGGAGATGGCAAAGACAGCATCGGCTTGTTGAAATGATGATTTGATCCCGGCACTCGCTTGTTTAAACGACGATTTGATCTTGTTCCGAGGATGTGAACGGAGCTAATGGCTGCATTCAGGCGGGGGAGCTCCGCCGGCCGGGGAAGCTGTTTGCACAGCGTTTGTCAGCGCGGACGATGCGATACGGTGCGCACGTTTTCCGAGGAACGTCAAGCATCTCCGATTTCCCTCCTTCCCCTCTGCTCCGTGCCTGTACCGTCCCTGCTGTCGGCCCCGTCCCTGATGTCTGTCCTCTTCACCTTAACTCAAACTGCCAACAAACTTGGACGGCGCGGGGCACTTGTCACCGGCCTACTCCCCAAACCCCACTCCCCCCTCCATATGTTTAAACACGAAGAGGTACGCCAAAAAAAAAAAAAAAAAAAAAACAAAAAAAAAAAAAAAAAAAATGCAAAAAAAAAAGCATAGCTCTGTTTTAAACCATAGCTCCTGTCGTTTGTTGTTTGCAGGATTAAAATAAGGTCTCGGTGTTTAGGAGCGAAGTGGTGAAGGGGGGTAGTGAAAGATGGAGCAATTATTGTCTGGGTCTTACTTTCAATTAATGATTGCGATTGATAGGAAGAGGCATGCCGCCGAGAAGAAGGCCAACAGGTGAACGTGACATTCTCATTGTAGTAGTTTCTAGTGACTGACTCATATGTATGTTGACAATACTCGTGGCCATCAAGACATTTTTTTTCTAGACTGATCACAAAACACTTTCTGACATTACATTAATATATATATATAGACCTATATGTTAAAAACGATAATAATTTAAAATAACAAAAAAAAAAAAAAAGAATATTCCCTTTTTCAACTGGAAGTAATTTCAATAAATAACCATACGACACAATTTTAATGGCCAAAAGATTTATGACGATTTTGTCTCCAATGGCTTCGCAGGCCACTGGATCGAAGTTGCGGGGCACGCATCCGAGACCATGTCCTAAACAATATGTAATCGAAATCCACAAAATATATGTTCAAAATATGATTGAACCAAACGTTATAAAAATAATTATTTATTTAAATTCACAGTCCACTTAAACGTCATCATTTGCGCGTTAGCATGGTTCCAGAGGTGGACAGCGAATGGGGTTTTCTCGGTGCATCAACACGGGTTTCAAAATGTTGCCGTGACAAACATTACTCTCTACTTTGAACTGAAACCACTCTCATCCGTGTTACTCTAGTGCCCCACTCTCATCCGTGTTACTCTAGTGTCCCACTCTCATCCGTGTTACTCTAGTGTCCCACTCTCATCCGTGTTACTCTAGTGTCCCAGTCTCATCCGTGTTACTCTAGTGTCCCACTCTCATCCGTGTTACTCTAGTGTCCCACTCTCATCCGTGTTACTCTAGTGTCCCACTCTCATCCGTGTTACTCTAGTGTCCCACTCTCATCCGTGTTACTCTAGTGTTGGGTGTGAGACGCGTACATTTACGTGACTGTTCCATTTAATTCTTAACTCTGATCATTATTAATTAAGAAATTATTATTATTTTATCATTATTTGGTTCTAGCTGCTTTTAATAAGGAACCACTGGGACTTGAATACAAATATCTTTCCTATCTAGATGCTTTTAACAAGGAACCACTGGGACTTGAATACACATATCTTTCCTATCTAGATGCTTTTAACAAGGAACCACTGGGACTTGAATACAGTAAATATCTTTCCTATCTAGATGCTTTTAACAAGGAACCACTGGGACTTGAATACAAATATCTTTCCTCACTACACTCATTGGAAGTATTTATGGCGTAGCTCTCAAAACAAGTATCTGTTTGATTCTCAATTGACGTTTGGTTTTATTTATCTCTTCAGGATTGAAGAGGACGAACTGGTGGAGAATGAGATCTCTCGAATAACTTTGAAAGAAGGAGACAGGAGCTGTGTACTGCAGTGACCCACAAGGGGCTGACCAGTGACTCCAGCGTTGGCCTTCTCAGCACCGAGTGAATCCATCCAAGACATGAGGGTTATTTTTGATACCTGACCCATAATGCCCCCCCCCCCCCCCCCCCCCCCCCCCCCCGCCCCCAATTGACATTCATTCAAATCATTAAAAACTGTACTGTCAGAGATGATGTTACTGGGAGCCACTGATTTTATCCGAGAGAGAAGAGACGTTTGTTGAGCATGGTGATGGAATGGAAAACGACATTTGAAAACCTTAAATGCGATTTTCAGTTGATGATCTGATGTGGCCGACCGCCGGAAGAGACTGTGTCCAGGGGACCTGAGCTACCCACCTTTAGTCTGAAGTCATCTAAGTGACCCAATAGTTCTCTGTGTCTCTGACAGTTTTTAAAAAAAAACATTTCTAATGGAGCCTTTTGTGTATCTCATGCATTATAAAACCTTCAACATAGCCTAGCCACATATCAACACACATTTGTTTCATCACCCCAGACAATCAGGCAAGTCCAGGTGTCAGCTGGTGTCAGCTAATAGTAACTTGCAGAGATTACTTGCCATGCCTAAATTATTAGAAGGTCTCTTTTGCACTGATTTTGAGTTTTGGCTCGCTATAACTATAATATTTTTGACATCCAGTGAGTATAGTCAATCATTGGGGACTGGAGCATTAAGTTGACCTCTGGGTTAGGCAAATAGTCTCCTAGGTTAGTTACGAAAATAGTCTCCTGAGTTAGTTTTAGGAAAATAGTCTCCTGGGTTAGGGTTAGGAAAATAGTCTCCTGGGTTAAGGTTAGGAAAATAGTCTCCTGGGTTAGGGTTAGGAAAATAATCTCCTGGGTTAGTTTTAGGCAAATTAGTCTCCTGAATTAGTGTTAGGCTTATAGTCCCTTTGTTAGTATTAGACAAATAGTCTCCTGAGTTAGTGTTAGGCTAATTTTCTTCTAGGTTAACACTAGGCGAACTGATAAATTGTGCAATAAATTCAAAGGGCATCAATTCTAATACAACTCCCTGTTAAATTTTAAAGTTTTGTTTTTTTTCTTCTTCAAACTTTGCCTTTCCCAATTGCCTCATTTTAGCTCCCCAAATAAGGAAATTAAAAAAAAAAAATCTTTGTTAATTTGCTTTAATAATAACTACAGCCAGGTCATGTGACTTTTCTGCCTCTTTTTTTTTTAGAAGAAAACATACTTGTGTTTGGCATTTTCATTCAGTTCAAATCCCATGCTGATAAGAAAGGATAGAAGCAGTGGAACATTCAGGAAGGTGGCCTGAGGCATAATAAAGATAGGTATCCAATATTCAAATAAAAAAATATATATATCTATATCAAAAACGTGTGCAGCTATGAGGAAATAGTGGAACTAGGTATGTTCAAGCTTGACATGAAAAGACAAGAGAGGATACAGGAATACGTTTCGGCCCAGAGCCTTCTTCGGCAGATGAGACAAAACAAAGAACAGCAAGATCTAGAAAACAGTTTGAGCCATGAGCCATTCCCTTATTAATTCCGTGCTGTCTCATTGGGTCAATAATTTCGGTATATTCCACTGGCTGGTTCCGTTCAGGATAGTTTGACTTCACTGACGCATTCTATATCCAACAAAATTTTTGATGGACAGGATGTTAAAAGTTTTAGCTATTCTGTTCCTGACGCATGCGTATAATACATATCATGACTTTGTAGAAATGTTTGGGTACGCAAGTTTAAGTTGATCATAAATAATAATGATAATTAAGGGTCAGATGTCAAGCAATGACAAAATAAATGACAATCTTAAAATGGTGAGCTGGAAATAGATCAGTGTTTGACCTAGTTTTTTTTTTTTTTTTTTTTTTTTTTTTTTTTTTTTTTTTTTAAATTTAAATTTCTCCCCTGCACCCAGCTGTCTCCATTTCACTTGTTACATAAACTAGCAGTTTAAAAAATACAATATAAAGAGTTGGTTTCCTGACAGGAGGTACCGTAGCTAAACTTATATGGAAGGTCAGGCGGGACGAAAAGACTTGATCTGAACATGGCATTCAACTGTTTTCAGATTTCATTGTTATTGGAAGGAGTAACTTACACTATACTATTTAAATATACACGTTACTTTTTGGGAATGGTTATTAATTTATATAAAATTTTGTTGAATCATTTTTTTAAACAATAAATAACCTTTTTATTTTATTTTACCGATCCATTATTTTAATATATTTTAAATTACATTTATTTACGATTGCAATTGTATCAATTTGTTAATGGCCACCAATACTCAAATATTCTCATTTTGTTTGTTTGTTTGGACAGACTACACACAGTTAAGCACATTTAGTCTATTTTTTTGTTTTGTTTTTTTTTAAATTAAATGTCTGAACGTTTATTATTAATTGATCCTTTTCATTTGAGAGTTTTCAGTCAGGCCATAAATGCACACTGCTTTCAGCCAGGCCATAAATGCACACTGCTTTCAGTCAGGCCATGAATGCACCCAGCTTTCAGCCAGGCTGTGAATGCACACTGCTTTCAGTCAGGCCGTGAATGCACACTGCTTTCAGTCAGGCCGTGAATGCACACTGCTTTCAGTCAGGCCATAAATGCACACAGCTTTCAGTCAGGCTGTGAATGCACACTGCTTTCAGTCATGCCATGAATGTACACTGCTGTCAGTCAGTCCATGAATGCACACTGCTTTCAGTCAGGCCGTGAATGCACACTGCTTTCAGTCAGGCCATAAATGCACACAGCTTTCAGTCAGGCTGTGAATGCACACTGCTTTCAGTCATGCCATGAATGCACACTGCTTTCAGTCAGGCCATGAATGCACACTGCTTTCAGTCAGGCCATGAATGCACACTTTCAGTCAGGCCGTGAATGCACACTGCTTTCAGTCAGGCCGTGAATGCACACTGCTTTCAGTCAGGCCGTGAATTCACACTGCTTTCAGTCAGGCCGTGAATTCACACTGTTTTCAGTCAGGCCGTGAATGCACCCTGTTTTATAAACCTAATGAGAGTTCCATGTAAATATTACGATCACATGAATTACGTCTGTTAAAAATTTTTCTCTTGTTTTGATTCTTCTTGGTAAATATCGCCTACAACCAAAGGATTCATTACACAGAAATCAATATCCGTAACTTCTTTCTCGCGTCCACAAAACCGTGCCCAGACTTGACTGTGACTTTCAATAAGTGTGGATTCAATTGTCCTGAGGTCCTCGTCATTCTATTGAACCCTCCTCATGGTAGAAAAGCTTTATTTTTTTTTTTTAAAGAGAAATGTTCAGAGGAAAACTTGATGGTTGTCACTTGCCCAGAACCCCACAGTCCCCCATGTCGTGTTTGTGCAGAGACCTGACAGTACCATCATCATGTCACTTGCCCAGAACCCCACAGTCCCCCATGTCGTGTTTGTGCAGAAACCTGACAATACCATCATCATGTCACTTGCCCAGAACCCCACAGTCCCCCATGTCGTGTTTGTGCAGAGACCTGACAGTACCATCATCATGTCACTTGCCCAGAACCTCACAGTCCCCCATGTCGTGTTTGTGCAGAGACCTGACAGTACCATCATCATGTCACTTGCCCAGAACCCCACAGTCCCCCATGTCGTGTTTGTGCAGAGACCTGACAGTACCATCATCATGTCACTTGCCCAGAACCCCACAGTCCCCCATGTCGTGTTTGTGCAGAGACCTGACAGCACCATCATCATCATTAGTGGATTTCACAGAACTGTTGCGATAACAAAACTGAACCATTTGTTGTTGTGTGTGTGTGTGTTGTTTTGAGCATCCTCCAGGAATGTAATGTTGTTTTATGGTATATTCATATCAAAACGTCCTCGTTATGCAGATATTTGCCAATAATTTGAAAAAAAAAACACACACAAAAAACAACAGCAAATCGTATCTGCTGATGAGTCCGACTAGCATCCGTTAGTCCTTGGTCCGTGAAGCTATTTGTATCTGTTAAATATGAGTCCAACTGCCATTGCTTAGTGGTCAGCCTCAGCCTTGTCCAGCTTTGATAATGCAGATATTTGCCAACAGTAGAAACTTCTCTGTCTCGGTGCACTTGTCCTAAATGGACACATCTTTTTTAAAAAAAAAATATTTTTTTTTTTTATGTTTATGCTATAGATGTCTTGACTTGACCATGCAACAAGTGGACGCATCTGTCCAATCCTCCAAAGCCGTCGTGTGTAAAGTTCATCGGCTTTAAGGTGGTTTCTTCAAATCCTATGCACCATCCAATGTATGCTAGCGTTAAGACGTACAGCACACATCATTAAAGAAGGGTTAATGTACGGGGGTCATTATTTTGTTAAAAGTCGAAAAAAGTAAAATACCGTTTAAGTCTAATGTCCATACATTGGTGTATTTGGGCTCTAAGCTTGCGTCTCTGTAAGAATCTAATTACGGTCTTTAAATTTTTTTGGAGGCATTGGTGTATTTGTGCTCTACGTGTGCGTCTCTGTAAGCATGTAATCGTAGTCGACCAACTGTAGGAGGCATTATTGTAACTGTACTGCACACGTGTGCTTCTCTGTTAGCATGTACTCATAGTCGATCAACTGTAGGAGGCATTATTGTAACTGTACTGCACACGTGTGCTTCTCTGGAATAATCTAATTCACTGTCTATACATCTAAAGAGGCATCGGTGTGTTTGTGATCTGCGTGTGCTTCTCTGTAAGCATGTAATCGTAGTCGACCAACTGTAGGAGGCATTATTGTAACTGTACTGCACACGTGTGCTTCTCTGTTAGCATGTACTCATAGTCGATCAACTGTAGGAGGCATTATTGTAACTGTACTGCACACGTGTGCTTCTCTGGAATAATCTAATTCACTGTCTATACATCTAAAGAGGCATCGGTGTGTTTGTGATCTGCGTGTGCTTCTCTGTAAGCATGTAATCGTAGTCGACCAACTGTAGGAGGCATTATTGTAACTGTACTGCACACGTGTGCTTCTCTGTTAGCATGTACTCATAGTCGATCAACTGTAGGAGGCATTATTGTAACTGTACTGCACACGTGTGCTTCTCTGTAAGAATCTAATTCACTGTCTATACATCTAAAGAGGCATCGGTGTGTTTGTGATCTCCTTGTGCTTCTCTGTAAGAATCTAATTCACTGTCTATACATCTAAAGAGGCATCGGTGTGTTTGTGATCTGCTTGTGCTTCTCTTTAAGAATCTAATTCACTGTCTATACATCTAAAGAGGCATCGGTGTGTTTGTGATCTGCACGTATGTCCTCCTTAAATCCTTGTGTTTTTCTTGTCAACGGGCCACAGCATATGTCACAGCATATGTCACAGCATATGTCACAGCATATGTCACAGCATATGTCACAGCATATGTCACAGCATATGTCACAGCATATGTCACAGCATATGTCACAGCATATGTCACAGCATATGTCCCTGCTATTTGTGCAATACCTCAATGTCCGGGTCCATTCTACTGCTCTATAAAACACGCGTAGCCAAACTCCCACTTAAAAAAAAAATAATAATAGACTGTCCTTATACTCAATCAGTCAGCTTTTTGTACCTTTTTGACTGTCATATTCGATAGTCACTTATAACACCCCCCCCTCACCCCCCAATTACCTTTTTGGTAAAAAAAAAATAATAATAGTTTTTTGTACTTTTTTGCCTGTCATATCCGATAGTCACTTATAACACCCCCCCCTCCCCCCCCAATTCCCTTTTTGGTAAAAAAAAATAATAATAGACTGTCCTTATACTCAATCAGTCAGCTTTTTGTACCTTTTTGACTGTCATATTCGATAGTCACATATAACACCCCCCCCCCTCACCCCCCAATTACCTTTTTTTTCTCCTCCCTCCTTTCCATAAACATTATCATTACAAGCGATTTGGGACGTCCTCTTCTTATTTGTGATATTCTGTGTAAATAACAGTAGCAACAACGCCAAGTAATGAACATGATGCTATTTATAGACTAGTGTACATTGAATTGTTTCTTGGTTTTAGCTCTGACTCATAATTTGAGCTTACCTTTTTTTAAAAAAAAATTTCTTTTGATTTATACTACTGACCGATAGAGAGACGAGCGATAGAAAGAAGGGCGATAGAGAGCGACTTGCCTTGTGTTGAGTAATCTTTTTTCTTATGATTGAATTTGTTTCTATTTATTATATCATGCCTCTTTTTTTTAGGCTATGTGAAATTTTATTGTATCATTTATTTTTGCATGCATTTTTGTACATAAAATATTATGAAGCCATAACCCATTTTTGTGAGCTTAGCGTGATGAAAAACATTTGCTCTGGTGAATACAATATGTTTCTTACGGTAAAGACATTAGTTATAGTTGAAAATAAATATTAAAATTTACATCAGTTCTATCTTTTTTAAACCAACAACAACAAAACTATATCTACTAGTAATACTACCCGGCTTTTCATGGGCCGTTTAAAAAAAAAAAAAGTCCAGCAATCTTCATCTTGTAAGTCAATGATAAGACCAAGAGAGAGAAAAAGAGAGAGAGAGATGGAAATAAATAAATTCACCCACACGTTATATGATGTGCAACTTTTTAGGCACTCGGCCCAGCGGAAGTTTGTGTCTCAAACAAGTTTCTGATTCATGTTTGGGAAACATAAGTCCCTCCTGGGAAACATAAATCCCTCAATCATGAAATGGCCCACATTCTCCTCACAATGAACTGGCCAATGGCAATAAAAATGTTAAGTTATCTATATTAATTTTTTTTTTTTTTTAAAGAGCAGTTGATCCCAAGAGCCAATGTTTTTCTCGCCTTTAGCCATGTTTAGAAATGTCTACTACTATACACAAGTCAATTTATATTCAAAGTATTATTATTTGGCGGTACTATTTTAGAATGAAATATAATTATTACAATTATTATTATTCAAGAAATTAAATGCTCACCAATTTTTAACGGAAACACCGAACGACGCTGCACAAGCATAATGTCCTGGTATAACCATGAACACGCTATAACCTGCCTAGGCCAAAGTCTTTGTTTTTAAAAAATAATAAATTTTGTCCAATGTTTAAACAAATAAAAAATAACAACCTGTCATTTTTTCCCCCCTCTCCAGCACTGTGTGCTAATTTGTGTATAGAAAACCCGTTGGCGTATCTGGACACATACGTTAGAAAGGGCACAGGGTATGTTAACACTAACAGTCTGTTGTGACTGTGTATCTAAAGCTGTGCCAGTTTACATGTTCTCAAGTACTTGTGATTTTATCAAAAATTTATTATTATTTTTTTTTGGCTCACCATTTCCCCCTTTAAATATATATCCTCTTTCGTGTTATTATTTTTCCTTGATTGCCATTAGTTCCCTTTGGTTTTATAACTTTGTTATGTGATGTTTAAAATATTTACCAAAAAATGAGATGGTAAAATGTGTAGTTTTAAAAAAGATAAATGTATATACACATGTATTACGTATGAAAGGAAACAATTTGCAATTCGTTAAAAAAAAAAAATATTGCACAAGAAATGTTATCGTCTTAGGATAAACTTTTCTTACTTTTGATCTTTTCATTTTAAAAGCACACGTGTATCACCATTTATGAAGCACCAGAAATTTGTTTTAAAAATGTATTCCATAAATGCGTTGTAACAGAATGATGTTAAGGGTCGGTGTTGACACGCCACTGTAACCAGATTATACACTGTCCTATTTACAGATCTAGAATTCCACAAGAAGTGAAATTGTTTTTGTGAATACTGTCGTCCAATGATGCCATTGTCTTGAAATGTCATTTCACTATTTAGAAACTCATTATTTTTTTTTTTCAAATCGCCATGTGGTGCCGTTGAAGAATGTCGTCTGTGGTGGAGATTAAGTGAGTGGCATTTTTGTTTGAAATGCATTTTTACTTTTACTGACTAGTAAAGTTTTGGAATGATTCCCACAGTGAATAATTTACCTCATCTTATTGGCTTGGCAGAAATTTGATATGTACCAAACGATTGGTTATTTCAAATTGAAACCAAAACTCTTGAGCCATTTTTCAAAGTTCGACTATCCAAGTTTTTTTGTTTAATTTTGTTTGTCTTGTTACTGAATCATTTAAAGAGAGTTCAGCCTGAAAACACTGTCAACATGTATGCAGCAAAGTAACGGCTTGTTATTGGGTATTTTTTAAAAAAGAAAATTAACCAAAAGGGAAAAAAAAATATTTTTATTATTGTTCAATTAAGCGTAATGACGATAAGGTTTGTAATTTTCTCCAGGAGCCATGGAGCAAAGGAACTGACGTCACGCCCCGCCGGCCACGCGTAGAACTCGGCGGGGGAGATCGGATTAAGAACCTAGCTTGTATAAGACATGCATGTATGGGTCGCGCCCGTGCTTAATCCTGTGTAACTTATCGCCATTAACCGGCGAGATTATCATCAAATAATCCTTCCGAATCGCCCCGTGCGTGCGCCGCAGTAAGACTGGCGTGAGACATCTGGTGCTAGCCGTTCCCTTTGAACCTATATATATATATATATATATATATATAT
>CAXITT010000620.1:108107-121873 GCA_964033795.1 Lymnaea stagnalis | reverse complement strand
TTTTTTTTTTTTTTTTTTAAATCTTAATTAGTTTAATATTAATTCATTAACATTTTTATTTGTCAAAGTTTGAAAAGCAATTTTGCGCCACATTATACAACTGAATTTGAGAAATATATCCTAAATTAGTACTTTTTTGAGAAATAAAAAAAACATGAACAAAAAAAAAAATAATAAAAAAAATAAGGCACGTGGAAACGTATTGATCGGGACTAGTGTGCCAACATCCTGGTTCTAGTTTTACCACCGCCATTAGAACAACAAGAACACCCTTGTCCCCCGCCCCCTCCCCCCCCCCAACCCCAAGACATTACAATGAAACAAACCAAAAATATAAGCCAGTTATGGCCAAGGTATTGAAATGAAGAAAAAAATCCAGAGTGTCCGAAATCCTCTTTGTAATAACTAATAAGTTTATCGGGAAGCTGTAGAAGAAACAAAAAGGGGGGTGGGGAAGTGGGGAATAATAAGAGAACGAGATATTCTTTGTACAGACAGGATGCTTTCCCATTCTTTGATTTTTGATCTGCTACTGCGTACATTCCCCGGCAAGCTCTTTAAGATTCTTACTCTGAGTGGTGCTTTGCGGGTTGTGCTTTGTGGGTTGCTTTGTGGGATGCTCTTTGTGAGATGTGCTATGCGGGATGTGCTATGTGGGATGTGATATGCAGGATGTGCTATGCGGGATATGCTATGTGGGATGTGATATGCAGGATGTGCTATGCGGGATGTGTTATGCGGGATGTGCTATGCGGGATGTGCTATGCGGGATGTGTTATGCGGGATGTGATATGCAGGATGTGCTATGCGGGATATGCTATGTGGGATGTGATATGCAGGATGTGCTATGCGGGATGTGTTATGCGGGATGTGATATGCAGGATGTGCTATGCGGGATGTGATATGCAGGATGTGATATGCAGGATGTGCTATGCGGGATGTGCTATGTGGGATGTTCTTTTTTGGGATGTTCTTTTTGGGGATGTTCTTTGTGGGATGTTCTTGGTGAGGGAACAGTTTCTGCGAATTCCTTGCTTTCTCTAGCTCTGATATTCTAGAGATACTCATTTTAAATGAGATGGGTTTTTTTTGTTAATGAAACATATTTGGTGGTTATGTTTATAATCATTTTTGAATAGTGTAAGATGCAAATTTGCGTTTGCAAGTTGGAGAGCCTGTGTTATTAAATGTTCACAGTTTAACGACAAATAATTTACACCATTTCCGTAAAAAAAAAAAAGAGTGGGGGGGGGGGGGGCTTTTTTATAATGATGAAAACTGATGGTAAATATTTATCATACTTTTAAAACGCCCTAACTCATTTTAATGCTAAATAATATTAGATTTCATTGATCGATACTTTGTGTTCCACCGCTGCGTCCAACACAGGCTTCATGACGTGCTCCCTATTGACCATTCATTATCATAATGCGACACCCCCCCTCCCCCCTTTTTCCCCCGACACGCATTGCATCTCCTGAATGTAGGGCTAAACATTTATTCGTCGATCATAAAATTAAATTTACGCTGAAGATTTCAAAATATAGATTATGATTTGCGCGTTTTAGTCGTTGAGCTAGACTGCAGCGTGGTGTATGATGAAGAGCGGATTTAGTTTTGTGACAATTTTAATCTGCTTAAAAGGTATATTTTAATGTGTTTGATTATTGTCTTCTGGATTCTAAAATTTAAATATTTATTAAAATAAAATGAAATTAAGCCGTTATTTATCAATTAAAAAATTATCCATAAACAAATCTAAAACAAATAAAAAATACATTAAAAGTTGACTTTTTTCGCAAATAATTATTTAAATACGACACGACAATAATCAAATATTTTGTTTATTTTTTATGACAAAAGTTCTTTGAGTTGGACTAGAAAATATGCATGACCTCTCAAATTCAGTTATTTTAATTTCAGATTCCAGGACCCGACATGGCCAGCTGCAGCCGTCAGATATTGGCTGATTAAAGCGTACAAAAAGATGGACCACCGTCGTCACCTGACAGTAACAACAACGTCGCACAATAATAGCGTCAAATTCTGCCCTCCCGCTCGCATCTTACGGAAAATGTTTAACACCGGTACACTAAGATAGTTTTGGCCGAGGAGGGAGATTATCAGCTCATCCCAATCTCTAACATCCATCGGTGTTGTCTTGATTTATGAACATCGACGAACATCATTAAACAGGTCGCACACGACGCATGTGAGCTGCACACATATTCAAACGAGCAAATGAGATGCTGATTTCATAAGCTAAAAAAAACCCCCCAACAAAACAACAAAACAAGAGCAGCTTTTGCAAGAGCTTTCGGCATTGGTTTACAAAGTACGCCACCTAAGACCACGTGATCACAGCACACGGAAACCGTCAACGGAATGCTGGCCCGACTTTGTTGATGAGAACGTGGGCCACGACTCCAAGACCGCCTGCTCCTTCTCCGCGAGGCTAAGACAGTTGCCTCTTTACGTTCTGGGGTGAGAGGTAGAAGAAAGGACTTTACGGGACGTTACACTCCGCGACGTTAAAAACGGGACGTTACACTTTGGGACGTTACAAACGGGACGTTACACTCAGGGACGTTACACTCCGGGACGTTAAAAACGGGACGTTACACTCTGGGAGTTACGTTAAAAAAAAACGTTAACACCCGTGAACCAACCCGGCACACTGGAGCCGCACGAGGAAAACTGGTCACCAGGGGAGGTAAGTGTTCCATTTGTTCTGATTTTTACCTCCGTTTTGTTGGTTTTTTTGTCCCCGGGAGTTGGTGTGTGTGTGTGTCTAACAGTCTTTTAGCTCTTCTGAAAATTATTACATTAGTGCATTTCTTAAAATTGACTTGGCCGGTTCATGACGTCACCGGCTCCTGTGTTTGAAGTTGTAAATCCTGTCATTGCTCCTATCCACCAAACCGAATGCACCGAAATGAAAACTTCATGCCAAATACCAGAAGTGGTTCTCCTTTTTTGTGTGTTAATTTCTGCTCTTAAAAAAAAAAATAATAAATGCGATTGATGCCTTACAAGACAGTACGTTAAGAGTGTTTTCTGCTGTCCCCTAGAGTGTTGTCTATTGTCTGTAAGAATGTATGCTATTGTCTGTTAGAATGTTTTCTTTTGTTTGTTATAGTTTTTTCCTATTGTCTGTTAGGGTTGTTCCTATTGTCTCTTACAGTTTTGTCTATTGTCTGTTAGAGCTTTTCATATTGCCTGTTGAAGTGTTTTCTATGGTTACCGGAAATTTGATAGAATGAAATTTGGTCGAATCTTTTTTTCAGTTCACACGTTAAAATTTTCGTCAAATTTCTTTTTGAACGCACTCTACAATATAGTAAAACAAAATGATGATAACACAAAGAAATTTGAAGCAAAATTTTAACGTAAAAACTGAAAAAAAAGTTTCGACCACATTTCCGTTCGATCAAATTACCGTCGTTCAATTTACCGTCGACGAAATTTATTTCGATCAAATTTCGATAGTGTTTCCTGTTCTCTGATACAGTTTTGTCTATTGTGTGTTAGAGGTTTTCCTATTGTCTGTTAGGGTGTTTTCTATTGTCTATTGTAGTTTTTCCTATTGTCTGTTAAGGTGTTTTCTATTGTCTGTTATAGTTTTTCCTATTGTCTGTTAGGGTGTCGTTTATTATCTATTACAGTGTTCAATATTGTCTTGATGCTGCTTCTCTGTGCGCGTATCTCGCTGTTATCAATTCTTAATTCTGTTTGGTTAAGTTTCAGTGTTGGTGATGTAACCATCTGGCTGGTGTTTGTGCGATTGTTCATTCTCTCACCAGTTGTATTCTGGCAGCATTTCAAATCGTCGTAGGCCAGTCAAAACACGTCTACACCGTCGTAAGCCAATCAGAACATGTCTCCACCGTCGTAAGCCAATCAAAACACGTCTACACCGTCGTAAGCCAATCAAAACACGTCTCCACCGTCGTAAGCCAATCAAAACACGTCTGCGCCGTCGTAAGCCAATCAAAACACGTCTCCACCGTCGTAAGCCAATCAAAACATGTCTCCACCGTCGTAAGCCAATCAAAACACGTCTGCACCGTCGTAAGCCAATCAAAACACGTCTCCACCGTCGTAAGCCAATCAAAACACGTCTGCGCCGTCGTAAGCCAATCAAAACACGTCTACACCGTCGTAAGCCAATCAAAACACGTCTCCACCGTCGTAAGCCAATCAAAACACGTCTGCACCGTCGTAAGCCAATCAAAACACGTCTGCATCACCGTAAGCCAATCAAAACACGTCTGTACCGTCGTAAGCCAATCAAAACACATCTGCACCGTCGTAAGTCAATCAAAACATGTTAATAATATCCATTTCAGACCACACAAATTCATTACAGATTAACATAGTTAAGCGTGATGACTCTTACGCAAACGTTAAACAATACCCACAGCTGTGAAACAATACCCACAGCTGTGAAACAATACCCACAACTGTGAAACAATACCCACAGCTGTGAAACAATACCCACAGCTGTGAAACAATACCGACAGCTGTGAAACAATACCCACAACTGTGAAACAATACCCACAGCTGTGAAACAAATCCCGGTACTGTGAGATAAAAGAGTCCAGCTCATTTATTGTTTTCATCAATCTTTTTATAGCAACTCTTGCTAATGTGAATGAAAGCGATACCCGTAAGGGTGTGAGAGTCACCGTTAGAACTGATGTAGACTCCTTGAACCCTGCACATTTGTGGTGGCAGCTTAAACCGATTAGGGATTCCCACACGTGCGGTGTTAGGACCCCAACCTCACACCCCAGCCCCCCCCCCCCCCCCCCCCCATGATGGCATACGTGATTTGCACGTGGGGCTGTAGTGTATTGTTTTCTGCTTAAGTTTGTTAATGACTAATGGTCTTACGGGCGTGTGAACTCTCGTTTCTTCATTTCTCATCTCGTTGTGGTGTGGACATTATCCACTTCAAAGTGATTCGCTAACGTCCTGGAATAAAAAACAACAACAACTCTGTAATATGTAAAATGTAATATTTAAAAGTAAAATGTATAATGTAAAATTTAATATATAAAATGTAATATATACAATTTTAATATGTAATATGTAAAATGTATAAATGTAATATGTAAAATTTAATATGTAGAAATTTTATGTGTAAAAGTTAATATGTAATATGTAAAATGTTGTATGAAAAAGTCTTACCATTGAATATTTGTTTATTACAAAAGCATGTAGGTACTTTTTACGTTGGTACTTTAGTAGTTTTTAAAATAGTACTCTAGTACTTTTTATTTCAGTACTTTAGTACTTTTCATTTTGGTGTTTTAGTACTTTTTATTTTGGTACTTTTGTACTTTAGTACTTTTTATTTTGGTACTTTTGTACTTTTTATTTGACAGAAAATATCTTGAAACAAACAATGCATCAGTTTTTGGACTGAGATGTATCTACTGCTGTACACGTCAACGTTGTGCCATGTACCAGCTCTGGGTGCTTTAATCGGTAAAGTTAATCGCAAATGGTACTCAAATAAAAGACAGCGTCCCAAATAATGAAATAATATCATAGGAGATAAGGGGTTAGTTTTGACAAGTGGCGATAGTTTCCTTTAGTTAGTCATCGAGTCTCATTTAGTTAGTCAGTCTCCTTTATTTAGTCAGCTAGTCTCATTTAGTTAGTCAGATAGTCTCCTTTAGTTAGTCAGCTAGTCTCATTTAGTTAGTCAGATAGTCTCCTTTAGTTAGTCAGCTAGTCTCATTTAGTTAGTCAGTTAGTCTCATTTAGTTAGTCAGCTAGTCTCCATTTGTTAGTCAGATAGTCTCCTTTACTTTGCTGGTGAAGTGCATACTTGATCCCTTAAATATTGGGAATAAATAAGATGATAAGATAAACAGAGGATATTTTAATTAACATGTCAAGTTCTCAAACCCCCGAAATCTAATGTTCCACTTATAACACGGAAACACGGAGACGACCCTATGGTCTAAGAGGCCTGAGTCTAAGAGGCCTGATTCTAAGAGGCCTGAGTCTAAGAGGCCTGAGTCTAAGAGGCCTGAGTCTAAGAGGCCTGAGTCTAAGAGGCCTGAGTCTAAGAGGCCTGAGTCTAAGAGGCCTGAGTCTAAGAGGCCTGAGTCTAAGAGGCCTGAGTCTAACAATTAAAAGTCTTGCAAGTTTCTACAACTCAAAATGCAGAATGTTTAAAGTTTGAATGAAAAAAAAAATTCACTAATTATTTTTCAATATTTTTAGCAATAGTCTAGCTGTAAGGACTAGCGAAATCTTTGCTATCTCAATCTGATGACGGCATCATTAAACTTAAGATGAAATCACGCTCATCTGTTGCCCACAACCCATGTTTCCATGTTGACACATCTGAGCACGCAACGTAGAATGTATCGCCGGGGGAGTCAGCCTGGAGTCGATCCTCCAACACTCTGAAAATATCAACAACGCCCCGTTGACGAGTACGGATCGCTCTTCAACTGTTCACGTCTTTTTGGGTCTCCTTGCGATGAGAGTTGACGGTACAGGCTGAGAGTCCCTGTGGATTAACTGACAAATCCCTGCACGGCGAGAACCTTAGCGTGTGTGAATGAAGACAACAAGGTTCCCCCCCCCCGACACCCCTAAACACCCCGAACACCTCCAAGCCATGGGTTTAACATGCCGCATAAAGAATCGGGTTGGGTTCAGCCGTGTTTACAAACACAATCATAAACTCACCCCGAGTTTGTGGCGCGGCTTTACACGGGGATATTTGGGGGGACCTAAGCTCTCCAGCATGTTTGCAAATAGTTTGGTCAGTCGTGAGGGCAAGGGTGGGGGGAGGGGGGAGGGGGAAGACAAAAAGAATTCCGGGAATGTTCAGCTGACCTCGACAGATGGAGCGAGGAGGGTGTCAAGGTCACCTCCTCTCCTCGTGCCTCACAAGTTTCCACGCACTGATTTGTAGATGTTTACACGCCTGAGTGTGAGTAGTGTCGGCTAATTGACTCGGGCCCCCTTTTGGTTGAGACACTGTTCCCTTTACGGATCAGACACGTTTCCTCTGTCTTGCTCAGACACTGTTCTCTGTATGGATTGGACACTATTCCGCTGCTCTTCTTGGGTCGCAAGTCGTTAGGGGTTGTTCGAAAATTACGTCATGCTCGGGGGGGGGTGTTCGAGAATTTGTGACACTTTGTGACCGGGGGGGGGGGGTATTTAGAAAAATTGTGACGTCACAACAAAAAAAATATTCTAAAATTTTATAATTTTGAAAATCTTGATTCAATTAATTTTTAATTTTTAGAAACGTTGATTTGAGGTCGAAATTGCCTCAGGTAATATAGGTAACTTGAAACTTGATCGCGCACACCTTTTACGCAAACACTGTTGTTGTCATTTAATATTCGGCGCGGTGATGACTTCATTGTTTCGCGTCACAGATTTCTAATAATACTACATCTTAATCCATTTTCATTATGGGAAATGTTAAAGAATAAAATAGTTCAGTTATGAAAATTTTATGTATGTTTAGATTTTTATTTTTTTTAGGTGTGACTTGACACTAGCGAGGGGGGGAGCTGGTAAAGAATTTGTGACAAGGGGTGGGGAGGGGGTCTGAAAATGTTTTCTTCTTTTTTTTTTTTTGTTGCGTTTTTTAAAAAAAAGTTTTCAAAACATGTAAATATTTTAAAAATTAATCGCTTGTTTGTTAAATGGTAATTTGATGTCGAAGTTGGTCAAGATTTAGTTAACGTGCTGGGCCGCATGAGGCCCGTGGACCGCGGGTTTGCCATCCCTGGAAAACAGGATGAGGCTAGCCACGTGACGGTAGGCATTTACGGTCAGTGGGATTTTTTTTTTTTGGGGGGGGGGGTTGTGGGGGATGTTAAACTGTCTTAACACGATCTTGAACAGTCGAAACAGTTTAATTTTTTTAAACACAATATGAAGAAAAATAACTATGACTTGACGAATTAAAAATCTCCTCCTCATGTCCCTTAGTCCTTGGACCGTTGGGGCGCCACAGATGACATGTGAACCATCCTCCTTAATTCCTTTCTGTCTTCAGCACTACGCACTGCATCGCCCAGTGTTAGTCCTGTCTACTCTTTGATGTTATTCTCTCATCTTTTTCTTTGTCTTCCTCTTCGTCTCCCTCCTCTTGTGGTGCCCTGCAATATTTCTTTGGCAAGCCCTTGTTTCCTTGTTACGTGGCCGTACCATTGTAATTTGCTTTTTTTTTTACAGTCACCAGTAGGTCATCGTACTCCCCAATTGCCTGACGCACCCTTTCTTTCACTGTATCATTGGAGATATGGTCCCTATAGCAGATGCCAAAATGCTTCTGAAGCATCTTATCTCCATCGCCTTTATTTTCCTTTCAAGATTCGGCTGTTAATGTCCAGGATTCGCAGGCATACAGGAAAATGGAGAGGACTAATGAGCGCATCAGCCTGATTTTGGTGCTGGGGGCTATATTTTTGTCATTCCGTATTTTCTTGAGCTTTTTTAGTGCTGTTGTAGTCTGCGCAATCCTGGACATCAGTTCGGGCTTGGAGCCTTCTTCTGAGACTATTGCTCCTAGGTATTTGAAGCGGCCGACAGTCTCTAATCTTTCCTCCCCGACTTTAATTTCAGTGTGATGCCTGCGGTATTATTAGTCATCAGTTTTGTCTTTTCGGCACTGATTAGCATGCCGTAGGACGACGAGGTCTTGTCGATTGGTGGCAGAACAATCACCAACCTAAGCTTTGCTGACGACATAGACGTGCTGGCTGGGAAAGAAGAAGAGCTAGCCGAGCTGGTAAAGCGTCTCGACAAGAATTAAAAATAAAATACTTTAAACACATGTCTCTCTTATGTGTGTGCGTGTTACCTACAGCCCCCACTAGCTCTCCCACAAACCTCACTCACACACGTGTAAGTTACCTTATGTCATGTACATATGATTTCTATTAACGATGCCGCGATCGAACTAGTCCGACGATAAGTCATCTGATAAGGTGTTGTTTAGAGACCGACCGAATTTCGGCTTCGGCTTCGGTTTTGGCGCCAAAAGTGACCATTTTATCACTTTCGGCCAAGTTTCGGTTTCGGCCGAAACTGAAAGTTAATTTTCGGCTTAATTTCGGTTTCGGTCGAAAGAGAAAAGTTAACTTTCGTTTTTTTTTCGGTTTCGGCCGAAATTAACTGAGGATTCTACTTCTCAGCAAAAGCGATATTTAACAACAAACTAAGTGATCTTTATGAACAAACTTAAAGATCTTTAAGAACAAATTAAGAGCTCTTTAAGAACAAACTAAACGATCTTTAAAAACAAATAAAGTGATCTTTATAAACAAATAAAGCGATCTTTAAGAACAAATTAAGCGATCTTTGAGAACAAAGTAAACGAAATTTAAAAACAAACTAAGCGACATTTAAGAACAAGCTAAACAATTTTTAAAACAAATTAAGCAATCTTTAAGAACAATCTAAGCGATCTTTAATAAAAAAAACTAAACGATCTTAAAGAAAAAAACTAAGAGATTTTTAAGAACGGACTAAATGATCTTTAAGAACAAAATAAATGATCTTTAATAGTAAACTAAAAATCTTTAAGAATAAACTAAGCGATCTTTAAGAGAAAAATAAATATTCTTTAGGAACAAACTAAAAGATCTTTAAGAACAAACTAATCGATCTTAAGGAACAAAATAAATTATCTATAAGAACAAACTAAGCGATCTTTATGAAAAAACTAAGCGATTTTTAATAACAAACTAAAAGATCTATACAAACAAACTCAGTGATCTTTAAAAACAAACTGAATGATCTTTAAGAACAACTAAGCGATCTTTTAATAGCATAAACTTAGCGATCTTTTTTGAACAAGCTAAATGATCTTTAATAACAAACTAAACGATCTTTAAACAAAAACTAAGCGATCTTTGAGAACAAAGTAGGCGATCTTAAAAAACAAAATAAACGATTTTTAACAACAAACTAAGCGATCTTTATGAACAAATTAACCGATCTTTAAGAACAAATAAAGCGATCATTAACACAAAACTGAACGATCTTTAACAACAAATTAAGCGATCTTTAAGAACAAACTAAACGATCTTTAACAACAAGATGTTATATTAGATGTTTATTTATTAATATTCACGATTATCTCTTTTTTATAAAAAGAATGTAAATGTTAATACTTTCTCCCATCATTTTAGATGTATGCAGAATGTTTACGGGAACGAATTTCAAAATATCTAAATATTTCATTTTCGGTTTCGGCTTCGGTTTCGACCGAAAGTCATTTTTAACTTTTGGCCTTTTTTCGGTTTCGATCGAAAGCCATTTTAAACTTGCGGCCATTTTCGGCCTCTGCCGAAATCATAAAATCACTTTCGGTCGGTCTCTAGTGTTGATAACTACCTTCTTTCTCTTTTTTTTTTTCTTCCCCAACCACCGGATTCCCTTGACAACACCTGGGATATTTGACATGACCCCTGACCTCATCGCCTCAAACCAAGCGTCCAGTCACACTGCCCGCGTCCCTTTCACATCCCTGTGACCGCCCCCCCCCCCCCCCCCGCGGGACGCTCGCTACGCGGCGGTGGGGAAATCCCAGGACTTCTTCTTTCTGGCCAGGGAATTCCAGGAGTTTATCAAAGACGTGTTAGCTATCAATGTCCACTACAGGACTATTAGCTCCGACACTGGTCAATTATCGGCCTCGGTCTAGCATTGAATAGGTGGTCCTCTGTTGTAATGTCGTGAACAGACAGGGTGGACTTACAGATGAGGTGAGAGAAGGGGTGTGGTGTGGGGGGGGGAGAGGGGTGCAGCTATGACAGGCTCTGGTGTTACATTCCTGGAGATTTTGTG
Organism: Lymnaea stagnalis; assembly: GCA_964033795.1. NCBI lineage: Eukaryota > Metazoa > Mollusca > Gastropoda > Lymnaeidae > Lymnaea > Lymnaea stagnalis. The sequence continues at coordinate 111,028 of CAXITT010000620.1, read as the reverse complement.
AATAGTGACAGGAATTTAATTTTTTTTTTTCTCTCCATGAAACTTCAACGTATGTTGAATTAGAAATGTATATTTTGAAAAGGAGTGAAGGCGTTGGTCGGTTTCTCTATTCATTTAGTCTGTCTTCTACTGAAATACTTAAATTATTATGTCTTATGTGCTTATCTACGATCCAAATATGGTTAACCTAACAGGGAAAGACGAAATCTACTGGTTTGGGAAGAGCGGGAAATGGAGATGGCCCGTCCCTTGGGGAGGGGGGGCACTTATTTTTGTGGTGGGGGTGCATGGGTGACATTTTTGGTATTTTACTTTTCATTCGCCACAAATGTGGCTGTTTTGTAAAAAAAAAAAAAAAAAAAGATAGCCCAACTGGGTCTAGGAATGAAAATTTGGGGAGGGGGGGCACTTTTTTTTGTGGTGGGGGGGCATGGGTGACATTTTTTGTATTTTACTTTTCATTCGCCAAAAATGTGGTTGTTTTGAAAAAAAAAAAAAAAAAAAAGTTTGCCCAACTGGGTCTAGGAATGATAATTCAATACAGATAGGTTTCACAGCGTTCAGACGCCAAGTAAATTAACACTCAACACATAGTGTTCTCATGTCACGTGCACAGCTTTCTTACGCACGGTGCACAGGAAAGACGTTCACTTTTGTGCACCGATAGAAATGTGTATTAAACGTTCGTGACCGACCTGGCCGCAACGCAAAAATCATGATTTTTTTTTTTTCCAGTTGTACTGTGCATATAGGGAACAACACAAACTTGCATCTCCGGGACCAATAGACATTTCCCATGTCCAGAAATGCGTTTCTTCCACCCTACACACTCTCAGGAACACATCAATCAAACTGTGTTTTGAAAAATCCTTCATAATTACCGACATGTCACCACCTACGACACACTACATCCAATGACTGTGTTATGTAGCACACATTTCCCGTGCGTGAACTTTCTTTGACCCCGCCTTAGACTCCTAGCAGACGGTAACGTTTGTTGTGAGCGTGGTTAAATCTCTTTGATGTATCTTGTTTACAACCGTGTTTACCAATTAAACGTGGTTAGACTGTCTCCTAGTATCTTGTTGAATGTTCACATTCTTCATTCATCATTTATTGGCACATTGTACTAACTGTGTTAACTGTTTACCGGTACAAGATCTACCATACTGTAAGTTGATGATAGTCATTATATTTTCTTTTCTTTTGTAATTATCTTAAGACTTAAATAAATCTTATTAATTGTGACTTGCAACTGTTTTTGGATGTCGTATCTTTACTATTGTTGACTCTATGGTATCGTCTTTTATCAGGCACTGTTTACAACGAGCCAATAAAATTAAAATAAGAGATTAATTTCTCATATTAGAAGCCAGTGCGTAACAAGTGTAATAATGACGAGTCATCAAACCGGGTTTTAATTATTGTTGTTGTTCTTTGTATGAAGTTTTTCCATGTAAGACTTTGAATATTTCTTTAAAGGTACGTGGAGTAGCAAAGCTTTATGTGAAATATTTGTTTTAAAACGACAAAACGCCCTCGTCTGCCTTTTAAACGACAAAACGCCCTCGTCTGCCTTTTAAACGACAAAACGCCCTCGTCTGCCTTTAAAATGACAAAACGCCCTCGTCTGCCTTTAAAACGACAAAACGCCTTCGTCAGCCGATGGAAAATGAACATAAGCGACAGACAAGAAAGCAAACAGCAAAAGTTGTGATATAGGAAGAGAGACGAAACTGACGAGAGTTACTAAATGTAGAGCTTCTGATGCCATAATACTTTCTACTCGGTACCTGTGAGAGTCAATCAGTCTCGCATCACCCTCTGTGTGACGAATCATGAAAGAGATATGTATTCGCTATTTTAAGACAATACAAATCTTGTCCTGACATGAAAATTGTCTTGTTTCCTTTCTCAGTCCAAAATCAAATGACTCGCCATTTGTAAGCCGTCCATCTGTAAGCCACCCACCTAGAAGCCACCCATCTGTAAGCCACCCACTTGTAAGCCACCCATCTGTCAGCCACCCACCTGTAAGCCACCTATCTGTAAGCCACCCACCTGTAAGCCACCTATCTGTAAGCCAGCCACCTGTAAATCACCTATATGTCAGCCACCCGCCTGTAAGCCACCCATCTGTAAGCCGCCCATCTGTAAGCCGCCCATCTGTAAGCCACCTATCTGTAAGCCACCCACCTGTAAATCACCTATCTGTAAGCCACCCACCTGTAAATCACCTATCTGTCAGCCACCCACCTGTAAGTCACCTATCTGTAAGCCGCCCATCTTTAAGCCACCCATCTGTAAGCCACCCATCTGTAACTATCTATATGTAAGCCAATATATTTAAGCCACCTATATGTAAGCCAATATACGTAAACCACCTATATGTAAGCCAATATATGTAAGCCACCTATATGTAACCCTCCCATATGTAACCTCCCCCCCCACCTGTAAGCCACCTATATGTAACCCTCCCATATGTAACCTCCCCCCCCCCCCACCTACGTAGCCTCATTCAATCCAAGGTGGCCTACAAACATTTAAAAAAAAATGCTTAAGGGTCCTCAAACCGATTCCTTAGTTCCAGGACGACTCATTGTGGTGGTCAAGTGCAGCACTCCGCGCGGAGCACTTCAAGTGGCCGGGTCCCCCGGCGGCCAGTTTGTCCTTTGGTCAGCAATGCCCCCTTGGTTTAGTTTATAGTGGATAGACAGTACCACCTGTTTCGGTACTTGGGTACGGTCAGTGTTTGAACGAGTTTTAAACGACAGGTTCCGGAATGGCAACTGTGAAAAGGACCCAAAAAAAAAAAAAATCCCCAATACAAATATTGGGAGTTCAACAGTAGCCGACCATGTTAAAATGTTAAATATTAATTACCTATTGCCCCTTGGAGTGGATAGCTGGGGGGGGGGGGG
>CAXITT010000620.1:97276-107932 GCA_964033795.1 Lymnaea stagnalis | reverse complement strand
TTATTTATTTAGGCATTTTTATATAGCGCTTACCATAAAGCTCTAAGCGCTTTACAATTATTAAAAACATGTAAACTAAGTAAAATAAAAATGAGACACTAGGATAGTAACTACTATACTATGGAAACAATGAAAATGGCTATAAAACGAGGACACTTTGTCACCTTTTGGCCTATACTTCAGGATCAACCCGAAACAGAAAATGAGGCAGGGCAAGGAGGGTGCATCACAGGTCATAGGCGGACCTAAACAGATGAGTTTTAAGGGACATTTTGAAAATGGACGAGGTTTCACAATGACGGATATGGAAGGGGAGCTGGTTCCAGAACGTGGGCCCATGGAAGTAGAAGGAGCGTTCACTTAGCAAAATCGGGGACTTGTCAGTTCTCATTCAGATGTGTGACTTCAGAGGAGGCACGCTGGTAAATTCGTACAGATTGGGGAACAAAAGAATGTTTATATAGGTCAGTCCTCGCCCTGATGGAAAGAACTCGCCCCGAACGGCCCGATCCTAAGTATCTGTGATGAAGAGGGTGGGATGTATCATCCAAAATGTGTTTAGTTTTACAAAAACATCTTTCTTCAAATAGTTCTTTAAGTGAAGGATGTTCAGGATAAAGATAACGGTCGGATTGCATCAGTTCAACACGGGCGATCCAATGAAATGACTACGTTTACCTAATATTGATCAGGGTGGTGAATCATTGCGAGTAGTAGACAGGGTCATTAAACCGGGGTTACTAGAAACACTTGGACAAAACTTGACAGGGCTAGAATGGACACATCGGTATAATATTACTTGACATATTTGTTAAATTGGCGTAAGTGTTACATTGACGTAAGTGTTAATTGTGACGTTAGTGTTAAATTGACGTAAGAGTTAATTGTGACGTTAGTGTTAAATTGACGTAAGTGTTAAATTGACGTAAGTGTTAAATTGACGTAAGTGTTAAATTGACGTAAGTGTTAAATTGACGTAAGTGTTAAAATGACGTAAATGTTAAACTTGACGAAAATTTAAGCCGAAATGTCAATCTTTTGTCTTTCAAGTCTTATACCCTGTTCTTATATTTCTTTTACACACCTTGAATGCAGTCCCATCAATGATTATCTTAAATTTGACGCAAATCTTACAGAGGACGTAAGTGTTAAACTGAAGTAAGTGTTAAATTGAAGTGTGTTAAATTGACACAAGTGTTAAATTGACATACCGTATAGGTGTTAAACTGGTGTAGTTGTTAAATTGATGTAAGTATTAAATTGAAGTAAGTGTTAAATTGACGTATATGTTAAACTGACGTAAATTTTGAATTTTAATGTGGGCGTTAAATTGAGTTAAGTTGATGTAAGTGTTAATTTGACGTGTATAGTTGTAACATTTACGCAAGTGTTAAACGAACCTATCGTAGGTGTTAGGTGTTATTTGTTTCTGTTTTCGATACCATAAACGACTCAAACACATTCCCACAAGCACCAAAAGATTTTACTTCAACTTTGTGTGTGAGTTTTTTTTGTTTTTTTTTCATTTGTCCTATCAACGTTAACCTTCGACGATCACTCGATTACGTGGTGGTGATGCTTCGCTGTGATCACGTTTCTTCCATTGTTCCCTACTCCGCATGTACCTACTAATGAGAGGCTTGGTAGAGCTAAGAAGCCGCCCTTGTAACCCACAACTAGGTCGTCATCTCGGGGAATTCCACCCCCCCCTCCAACTCCCCTAAAAAAATTATGTCACCAATCCGTCCCTCTCTGTCTCCGTTGGCTCAATCGTGCCACCTCGGGCCTCCCCATCCACACGGTGATCCCGGCACCCCATGCGGAGAAAACTAGCATCCTTATCACCAAGTTGCAGCGGCCTCCTCCTGGCGTTTATCAATCTACCTTTTCTAATGACACAAAGACGCCGGAGCCAAGTGCGTCCGACTAACTTTCGCGAGACCCGGGACCATTCTATTAAAAGGGGAGGCGGCCCCCGGGCTCGCTGCAGGGCTTTAGTCCGCGGTGATCAAGGGCCTGTTGGACGTCGGTCGCTCAGCCGGACATTCTCGGTGCTTAACACGCCGTGAGTATGGATTACATTAATTGACCCCCCAACGCACCCCTCCCCCACACACTTTTTTTCCGGACGTCTTTCAGACGAAAGGTGACCGACGACGGCCAGGGACACGCTTGGACACATGTATATGACGCCATATTACCATCTGGGTTACGTCCAGTCCTCCTTCTAAGGTTGAACAAAATGGCTCCACGGTCCCTGGCGGTGTGACAAACACGAGAGAGAGAGAGAGACAGAGAAAGACCACGTCAGGATTTAATCTTCACGTAATCTCTCATCCAGCTCTCGAAATGCCCTTGTTCTCACCTGTTGGCGTGAGGTCCCTCCCACCTGTCCCGTCCTCTAATAGTTAGACCCTTAACTTCTTCATCAGCTCGGTCCCTTCATAAGGGCCCTTCTTCGTGTGGCTCTTGAACTGTTTAACGTTGTAACAAATTAGTGAAAACACACACACATACACTCAAAGGATACACACGCATACACAGAATCACGTTTGCGCGCAACCATAGGAAAGTAATCAGTGTGACGTCACCATCCTACTGCCTTAATTTCTCTATCGCAGCGGTTCTCAACCTGTGGGTCGCGATCCCTTTGGGGTTCGAACGACCCTTTCACAGGGGTCGCCTAAGACCATCTGATAACACTTACACTCTACAGTTATAAATTATCAACGAAAATAATTTTGTGATTGGGGGTCGCCACAACATGAGGAATTGTATCAAAAGTTCGCGGCAATACAAAGCTTGAGAACCACTGCTCTATCGGCATTTCCTCATTAAATAAATTTAAACTAATATAAATTTAACCTATAGCCATAAAAACAAGTCAGGAACTTCAAAGTTTCCATGACCACAGAAACAAAGTTTTTTTGTTTTGTTTTTTCTTTTGTGTGTGAATTATCCATAACTTTATAGATTCGTTGCTCAGAATGACCTACTACAAATTTTAAATTTACACACTACAGGTGGTAATATTTTATGCAAGGCGAGAAGATATGAGCCAATGTAATACCGGGATGTTACACTGGAACTCATTTTGGGATACTTTCTGCCTGCTGCTGCCAAGTATCAACATTTAAAAATCACATTTTTACCCAAGTCACTGAATCAGGTTTTTTTTTTTATCCTAAAAAGGAAATACTTTTAAAAAAAATAATGATAATTAAAAATTTAACACTATTCCACGCCCTTGAAATGGATATTTATGACAGAGGCCGACCGAAAGTGATTTTCTGATCTCGGCCGAAAAGTGATCAAATGGCAACTTTTGGCGCCGAAACCGAAGCCGAAATTCGGTCGGTCTGTAATTTACGATTGGGTTTATGAGATTCCCCTTATTTTAAAAGAGTTGATTAAACGCTTCTTCCTTGCAGAGTTAGTGGTGAAGTAGACAGCGAGTGTACACTTGTCATAGTGCCGGTATGTACAGCTAGTGGTGCAGGAGACAGCGAGTGTACACACGTCGTAGTGCCGGTATGTACAGCTAGTGGTGCAGGAGACAGCCAGTGTACACACGTCGTAGTGCCGGTATGTACAGCTAGTGGCACCATACAATTTTCGTCAAATTTCTTTTAAAAGAAAACTTAACCAATCTTTGTCCACGCCCCTGGACTGTAAGGGAAAAAAACGACAACAGCATGGCTCTTCTTTTAAGAAAACATATTCCCTTGTGTAAAATGATTGGGACTTTTTAGATACTGTTCTTAACCTAAATGAAATGTCTTTCTCTCTTTCTTTCGCGCTTGAAATGTATTTTCCCACAATGTTTACAGGAGATCCTTTCAAAAAACAAACATACGGTTTATCCTCATAAATATTTGCCCACGCTTGTCATCGCCCCTGGACTGTAGCTTTTGAAAAAAATTAGGAACATCTCGATGATCTTAGTTTGAATGAAAATCTTATGTACCGACTATTCCCCCCCTTCTTTATTTCCAACTTTGGTGAGTTTTGAGTTAAGCGTACAGTTATGTGAGTGCGTCAACACCAGCGAGTTGTATCTTCTGTACTCGGTACAACACATACGTGTTTATTTAAACGTACAATCTAAAACTTCTTTTTCATACGAAATACGAAACGATGTAAAGATAGCCATCCATAATATATCATTGGATTTAAATATAGTCATCCATGATAACACTGAATGTAAAGAAAGTCTTCCATTAATATCATTGGATTTAAAAATAGTCTTCCATAATATCATTGGATTTAAAAATAGTCTTCCATAATATCATTGGCTCTGAAGATAGTCTTCCATAATATCATTGGATTTAAAAATAGTCTTCCATAATATCATTGGATTTAAAAATAGTCTTCCATAATATCATTGGATTTAAAAATAGTCTTCCATAATATCATTGGATTTAAAGATTGTCCAAATAAAACTGTCCACATCGCCTTTCCTCTGCTTGAAATGTGACTTTAGAAGAAGGTTAAAGACTTTGTGTCATAGTTTCATAGCTAGCCATCAAACCACTTCCCAGTGTGTCAAATATTCGAGCTCAGAGATATTACTTTACTTATAAAATACGCCCAGTCATACTGTGGCGTAACTTTGCTGCTTGGGGTTCAATCTAAATTGCCGCTTCACCCCCCTACATACAAATATTTTTTTTTATTAAGCTTCGCCCATGGTAGTAACGACCCCCCCCCAATCTTAACCAGGTACGCCACCGCACACTGTTTGCACACCCCTACACTTAATAAACTGTACAATGTTCCACCCATGTTCTTCCATGCAATTTACTACATTTTCTTAAAAATAAATATTTCATTGCTTTTTGTTTTCTAGAAAATATAAATTAAAAGACTGCGTTCAAGCTTAGCAAATGAATGAAATAGCAAAACGAGGTATGTGGAAGCTTGAATAAGAGAACAGGACACAAAACAAAGACGTTTCGGCATAAAGCCTTCTTCAGCAAATAGTAGAAATGAAAATATCACAAAGAACAGAGCACAGTAGACAACTCAAGAAGTATCCATTGGTGTCGCCGGAAGTGGGAACACAGGAAGGGAGAAAAAAATAATACTAAAGTTTATTTGAAAAACACGCTTCATCCCCAAAGGCTCGAAGCGCGGTACTAAGTCAACCATATTAAAAAGAGAAATATAAATATTGACACGGTGAAAGATATTTTCTCCATATATTTAAAAGAAAAATGTTTATTTATTTGTAAATTTGAGAAAATTATATTAAATGTGAGGCCCCCTCACACCCCCCCCCCCCAACTCCCTACACACCAAAAGAATGTAATATTTACCCCTTGAAATGTAAATTTAAAAGAAAAATTTTTATTTATTTGTAAATTTGAGAAAATTATAATAAATGTGACGCCCCCCCCCACCCCCCCCCCCCCAACTCCCTACACACCAAAAGAATGTAATATTTACCCCTTGAAATGTAAAAGGAGAAAATGGTAAGCTAATCAGTTACAAAATTTATTTTAAATTATCCCTACACAAATATTAAAGTCTACAAAGTTTTGGGGATTTTTAAGATTTTGCTATGTCGGAAATGACGTCACTCAAGTACATATTTTAAAAATAACGTACCGCCATTTTTTTTTCTTGCCCTTGAAATGTAAAATTAGAATAAGGTAAAATATTATACTATAAGATGTTGCTTATAATAACTTATATAAAAATATCAATAGTAATACATAGATGAAAGTAAAGCATGTCAATCATCTCCTTTTATACAATATCTTAACTCTCTAATCCTCATAAAAACGTCAAATAATTCTTTAATGTGTTTCAAATTTATGATGGTATTTACATATTGTTTAAAATTTTATATTTTTATCAGCTTTTAATTGATTTGATTTCTTCCGTGAAATAATACAAAAATCACTTTCATTATCAATTTTTTTTTACGAATTCCATTTAGATTTAAGAATTGAATGTTAGTTCACAAAACACACATTTGCCCACTGTTTATTGCCCTTTAAGAGAATTGTATTTTTTCAGGCTTCTGAACATTAACTTAGCTTAAAGGGCATCTTCATCGGCTCATTCTTGTGCACATTATATTTACTTTGTTGAACAGCACAAGTGCGCACGATGAACATGTAATTGTGTCACTGGTAAATGGAAGATCCACCTAATTTTAGCAGAGTGGATTCCACGTTAAGGTTTAACTGAGTACAAATTTCGGTTCTTTCTACCATTCCGCGCTAATCAGAGATGTAAAATTTAATTGAAATAAAAGCCAATATAAAATATGCATACAATGTTAGAGGCTATTGGTCACAACCACCCTTTGTATTTGTGTTTTAATTACGCCATAAAAAAATCTTTGTCATTAACTCCTACCATGACACTGCTCCACATATAGTAGACATGACCACTCTGTCCCATATGCTAGTGACATAATCTTCTATTCCACAAACCGGAGACATGGATGGCCCACTATTTAACATACCGGAGACATGACCCTCTATTCCATATACCACTAGAGACATGACCCTCTATTCCATATACCACTAGAGACATGGCCCTCTATTCCACATACCACTAGAGACATGACCCTCTATTCCATATACCACTAGAGACATGGCCCTCTATTCCATATACCACTAGAGACATGGCCCTCTATTCCAAATACCACTGGAGACATGACCCTCTATTCAACATACCGGAGACATGACCCTCTATTCCATATACCACTAGAAGCATGGCCCTCTATTCCATATTCTACTAGAGGCATGACCCTCTATTCCATATTCTACTAGAGGCATGGCCCTCTATTCCATATTCTACTAGAGGCATGACCCTCTATTCCATATTCTACTAGAGACATGGCCCTCTATTCCATATTCTACTAAAGGCATGACCCTCTATTCCATATTCTACTAGAGGCATGGCCCTCTATTCGTTATTCTACTAGAGGCATGGCCCTCTATTCCATATTCTACTAGAGGCATGGCCCTCTATTCCATATTCTACTAGAGACATGGCCCTCTATTCCATATTCTACTAGAGGCATGACCCTCTATTCCATATTCTACTAGAGACATGGCCCTCTATTCCATATTCTACTAGAGGCATGGCCCTCTATTCGTTATTCTACTAGAGGCATGGCCCTCTATTCCATATTCTACTAGAGGCATGGCCCTCTATTCCATATTCTACTAGAGACATGGCCCTCTATTCCATATTCTACTAGAGGCATGGCCCTCTATTCCATATTCTACTAGAGACATGGCCCTCTATTCCATATTCTACTAGAGGCATGGCCCTCTATTCCATATTCTACTAGAGGCATGACCCTCTATTCCATATGCCGCTAGAGACATGTCCCTCTATTTCATATACCACTAGAGACATGACCTTCAATTCCATATACCACTAGAGACATGACCCTCTATTCCATATACCACTAGAGACATGACCCTCTTTTCGACATACCAGAGACATGGCTCTCTATTCCATATACCACTAGAGAGACATGACCCTCTATTCCATATACCACTAGAGACATGACCCTCTATTCCATATTCCACTAGAGACGTGACCATCTATTCCATATACCACTAGAGACATGGCCCTCTGTTCGACATACCAGAGACATGGCCCTCTATTCCATATACCACTAGAGACATGACCCTCTATTCCATATACCACTAGAGACATGACCCTCTATTCCATATACCACTAGAGGAATGGCCCTCTATTCCATATTCTACTAGAGGCATGTCCCTCTATTCCATATACCACTAGAGACATGGCCCTCTATTCCATATACCACTGGAGACATGACCCTCTATTCCATATACCACTAGAGACATGACCCTCTATTCCATATACCACTAGAGACATGGCCCTCTATTCCATATACCACTAGAGACATGACCCTCTATTCCATATACCACTAGAGACATGGCCCTCTGTTCGACAATCCAGAGACATGGCTCTCTATTCCATATACTACTAGAGACATGACCCTATATTCCATATACTACTAGAGACATGACCCTATATTCCATATACCACTAGAGACATGACCCTCTATTCCATATACCACTAGAGAATGACCATCTATTCCATATACCACTAGAGACATGGCCCTCTGTTCGACAATCCAGAGACATGTCTCTCTATTCCATATACCAATAGAGACATGACCCTCTATTCCATATACCACTAGAGACATGACCCTCTATTCCATATACCACTAGAGAATGACCATCTATTCCATATACCACTAGAGAATGACCATCTATTCCATATACCACTAGAGACATGACCCTCTATTCCATATACCACTAGAGAATGACCATCTATTCCATATACCACTAGAGACATGGCCCTCTGTTCGACATACCAGAGACATGGCTCTCTATTCCATGTACCGTAGCGGGGTCCTTAATCCCATGTCTTTTCAACAACTTTTTTTTCACATTTCCTTTGAGTGCAATACTTCAAAATAAAAATATCAACTGAAGAAAAAACAAATTTTGGGGGTGGGGAGGGTTTGGGGTGTGTGTAGACGGGTGCATTTTACCTAAAAATTATGCCTGTATCTAAATTCATTCAAATTTATTTTAAAATATCAATAATTACTTACATAATCTGTACAGCCTTTCGTCCAAAATATTTGATCTATCGCAAAATTGTTGATACTATTTCCGAGTGGTATATTAGAGCAGGTTGAGATGGGTTTAAAAACTGGTGCTCTATCTTCACATTAACTCATCTTACCAGCGTATTGGAATGTCACGTCATTCCTGAGTTTGTTCTAGAGAGTTTTATCTCTAAAGTTTCTTTTAAAAGTTTACAGACACCAGATATCTCCCGTGTACACCATCTACACGATCAGCAGACGGCGCTGTGTCCCCTCCAGGGCCAGGGTTAAAGAACTGTGGACGCCCCTGGAAAGGGGGGGGGTCTGCCAGTTTGACGGTCAGTTGACGGCCACTGACGGGGATAATTTCGACCACTTATTTACCAGACCAGTTATCCACCGTCTCATCGAGGAGCGTTTTCTCCCCGTGTTGGCCGTCGAAAGCGCCAATTTGTCAGGGAGACGACTGACAAGAGAATAATCTTGGCTTGACATCGATTATTCCCCTTTGTTGGCCGGGGGGCTCGGAGCCGCCATCTTATCTTGATCATGGCAACAAAAATAACGCATCACTAAACAAGGTCATGTTTTGCGGTTCCGTATCCGGTAAGGGAATTGGGCCCAACAAAGCTATAGAGACGTCGATTGTTTTTGTTTATCGGTGGTTTTACAATAGTGTTTGAAATTATTGGGGGAGGGGAGAGGGAGAGAGAGAGAGAGAGGAGATAGAGAGAGAGAATTACTTTGTTCAAGTACATTGAATCAAGACTTCAGTCAATAAAATAAGGCTGCGGCTATTCGGACCCGGGTCCGAGAAGTCCCAATAGTATTTAGTCAAAATGGAACCGGAAACGCATCGCCGCTATTCGGACCCGGGTCCCTTTAGACTCAATGTAATTCGGGTGTCATTTGTGGTAGTTTATTTGAGTTAAACTGAAGAATTAAGTTCACAAACATTTAGTCCATCCAATTATCTTTCATTTGACACCATTTTTGTGTCTTACAACCTAACAATCATTTTTTTTTTTTTAAATTTTAATCCAAACCTCTAACTTCTCGGACCCGGGTCCAAATAGCCACTTCGATAAAATAATACTTTAACCACTTTAATGTCTTAGTAATGGTTTGTAATTATAAATACTAACTCGTTTAAAAAAATAGCAATGGTGTGCTTTAATCAACGATTATTCGGTTGAAATAATAATAAAAAACGATACCTGTTCCACACAAGACCCTTGTTCCACACAAGACCCTTGTTCCACACAAGTCCCCTGTTCTACACACGAACCCCGTTAAACACGAGACCCCTGTTCCACTTCTTTTTTTTTTAAAACGTGAAAAGGTCTCCTGAACCCTTGATGAAGTTTTTGACGACTTTTGGCTTCTTAGTTCTGTAAAAAGTTTGACGGAACTTGTCTTTCTCACCGGCCACCAATTGATCTTGCCTATCTCACTACCCCCCAATAGAACTTGTCCATGACCATCTCACTGTCCACAAATGAAACCTGTCCATGACCATCTCACTGGCCACCAATGGAACTTGTCCATGACCATCTCACTGGCCACCAATGGAACTTGACTATCTCACTGGGCACCAATGGAACTTGTCCATGACCATCTCACTGGCCACCAATGGAACTTGTCCATGACCATCTCACTGGCAACCAATGGAACTTGTCTATCTCACTGGCCACCAATGAAACTTGTCTAAGTCTATCTCACTGGCCACCAATGGAACTTGTCCATGACCATCTCACTGGCAACCAATGGAACTTGACTATCTCACTGGCCACCAATGGAACTTATCCATGACCATCTCACTGGGCACCAATGGAACTTGTCCATGACCATCTCACTGGCCACCAATGGAACTTGTCTATCTCACTGGCCACCAATGGAACTTGTCTATCTCACCGGCCACCAATGGAACTTGTCTAAGTCTATCTCACTGGCCACCAATGGAACTTGACTATCTCACTGGCCACCAATGGAACTTGTCTAAGTCTATCTCACTGGCCACCAATGGAACTTGACTA
>CAXITT010000620.1:76584-89857 GCA_964033795.1 Lymnaea stagnalis | reverse complement strand
CTCTTCCACGCTCTCTTCCTCGCCCTCTTCCACGCCCTCTTCCACGCCCTCTTCCACGCCCTCTTCCACGCCCTCTTCCACGCCCTCTTCCACGCTCTCTTCCACGCCCTCTTCCACGCCCTCTTCCACGCCCTCTTCCACGCTCTCTTCCACGCCCTCTTCCACGCCCTCTTCCACGCCCTCTTCCACGCTCTCTTCCACGCCCTCTTCCACGCCATCTTTAAATAAACTGGAGTGACGTTAAGTTTCTCGGCTTTCAGTTTACCTCTTACCATCCAACTCATCGTCTTACTATTCAACTCATCGTCTTACCATCCAACTCATCGTCTTACTATTCAAGTCTTAGTCCTCTACGAACCAAGTCTTAGTCTTACGACCCACGTTCACGTCTTACTGTTACGATCCAAAGCCTGCACTTGCGACCCAAGTCTTACTCGTGCGACCCGAGTCTTAGTCGTACAACTCCAAGTCCTATTTTACGACTCCAAGTCTTATTTACGACTCCAAGTCCTATTAACGACTCCAAGTCCTATTTACGACTCCAAGTCCTATTTACGACTCCAAGTCCTATTTACGACTCCAAGTCCTATTTACGCCTCCAAGTCCTATTTACGACTCCAAGTCCTATTTACGACTCCAAGTCCTATTTACGACTCCAAGTCCTATTTACGCCTCCAAGTCCTATTTACGACTCCAAGTCCTATTTACGCCTCCAAGTCCTATTTTTAAGACTCCAAGTCCTATTTACGACTCCAAGTCCTATTTACGACTCCAAGTCCTATTTACGACTCCAAGTCCTATTTTTACGACTCCAAGTCCTATTTACGACTCCAAGTCCTATTTACGACTCCAAGTCCTATTTTTACGACTCCAAGTCATACTCTTACGACTCCAAGTCCAACTCATTCAGAAAAAAATATATTCCGACTCCCCGGCTGGGTTTTATTATCTTATCTTATAAATAATTATTATTTAAAAAAATAATATTTTCTATTTCTTAGTTCTTCATTTGTTTCGTCTGCCGGGGAAGGCTAATAGCCGAAAGGTTTTTTTTTTATTGACCTGTCTGTCTATGTCAAGCTTCCATATACTTCACACAGCTTGAACGCAATCCTTCATTTTTTATCACAGTTCTGCTCAGTATATATAGCTGTGCACTCGACATATAGCAACATTCATTGCACTCCTGTTTGTTATGTGCATTTAGTGCCCTCAAGGCTTGTCGGCCTTGTTTGTTATGTTCAGTCGGGCACTCCTGTCTTGTAGGCCATGTTATTTATGTGCAGTCGGTGCACTCCTGGCTTATAGGTTGTTTTTTATATGCAGTCGGTGCACTCCTGTCTTGTAGGCCATGTTATTTATGTGCAGTCGGTGCACTCCTGGCTTATAGGTTGTTTTTTATATGCAGTCGGTGCACTCCTGTCTTGTAGGCCATGTTATTTATGTGCAGTCGGTGCACTCCTGGCTTATAGGTTGTTTTTTATATGCAGTCGGTGCACTCCTGTCTTGTAGGCCATGTTATTTATGTGCAGTCGGTGCACTCCTGGCTTATAGGTTGTTTTTTATATGCAGTCGGTGCACTCCTGTCTTGTAGGCCATGTTATTTATGTGCAGTCGGTGCACTCCTGGCTTATAGGTTGTTTTTTATATGCAGTCGGTGCACTCCTGTCTTGTAGGCCATGTTATTTATGTGCAGTCGGTGCACTCCTGGCTTATAGGTTGTTTTTTATATGCAGTCGGTGCACTCCTGTCTTGTAGGCCATGTTATTTATGTGCAGTCGGTGCACTCCTGGCTTATAGGTTGTTTTTTATATGCAGTCGGTGCACTCCTGTCTTGTAGGCCATGTTATTTATGTGCAGTCGGTGCACTCCTGGCTTATAGGTTGTTTTTTATATGCAGTCGGTGCACTCCTGTCTTGTNGGGGGGGGGGGGCATGTGTTTGCACGATAAATGGTTCTGTTTGGTATGGGGGAACCTTTTTCTTAGAGACGTTCACCTTCAGCCAAGTTTCCGAATCGATCGGCAACCCCAGCGCTGTTCTCTGCTCGCTCCATCGATCTGTTCACGCCTGCCCTCGTGAATCCTCCCAGCTCTTGACAACCGCTGTTGTCTATTGGCGCATCTTTGCACGAGCCGTTAATGCCGCGAGATTTTGATTGGGGGAGCCGGCCGAGGAGGAACCGAGCTGTCAAAGACGGAAGGGGGGGGGGCGTCTGAAAATCAATCGGTCGGTGGGGGTAAAAATACAAGGTTTTGTCTGTCGGGTTTAAAGCAGATTTGAAAAGATTTTCCAAAGAGATAAGCTTCTTGTGGAAAATTAAGTTGTAGAATCTGAGATAAGACTTTTGTAAAGCAATTAAGGGGTAATTGCGGAAATTCCCTTAACAGGTTTACTAGAGGATAGTGGTGCGCAAATCCCCCCTGTCTCTTTGACCAGTGTTTTTTTGTGTGTGTGTGTGAGAAGCTGATGACTATTAGGATGTTGAAGACCAAACATTACTACACCTACAGTCGGAGCCTGGTGCGTTACTTGGTACTTAAGTTCTTCTCTGTATCACTTCTGCTTGGACATTCTTAGAAAATCATTAGAAAAGCTAAAAAAAAAATGCAACTTAACGAATTTAGCCGTAAACTACTCCTGATGCCCAATGTTTATTTTCGAGGCGACGAGCTGTTTATCTTGTGTTTTTTACGGATGTGTGTCGGCATTTCTAGGCGTGATGCGGTTATTTAAGTTGTGTTTTTGCGACATGGTGTTGTTTATCGTGTTAAGTCGGATAAAATGACTTGATGCTTGTGTTCCCGGCATTGCTCAGGTAGGATTACGGGTAAGATTTATTGCAGGGGGGCACCGACACCTGTAGGTAAATTGTGCCCGGAAGCTTTGGTCAAGTTGTCACGGCCGAGAATTTCTGTACGGCTTAGAGCTTGATTCGTGAAATTATTTACTGCTTGTAGGTTTTTGATTCAATTAAAAGACGTTGTGATAGTCTGAAGAGGGGGCCAGCGGTCGGGTCGCCTGTACGCTTTCGTGGACACGTGTACGCAATTATTGCCACGCGTACCAACACTACAACCCCTTACAGTTTTGACAATTTGGCCAGATTTTTTTTCAATCTGATTAGACTTACGGCTTAAGTCGTCATTTTTGGTAAATGGATGGTAAATTTACAATGTACAGATCTAGCTTGCGGGATGATAGAGTGCTTGCCCCCTAGCTCAGTTGTTTTCTGTCTTGTTTGTTTACACGCTGTGTGTAAATGTAGACCTTGCTTCATTTCTGCTACTGTGACACGCAAGTTTCATGTGCGACACGTCATTTCATGTGTGACAGGCCATTTCAGGTGTGACACGCCATTTCAGGTGTGACACGCCATTTCATGTGTGATATGCCATTTCATGTGTGTCAGGCCATTTCAGGTGTGACACGCCATTTCAGGTGTGACACGCCATTTCATGTGTGACACGCCATTTCATGTGTGACACGCCATTTCATTCATTTGAAAATAAATGAAAATAATTTTCTTCCAAAACCCTACTACAAACTAAACATGTCCTAATGTGTAGTTGCTTCTATTTGGTCGGGGTCTCATTCCTAAGGAACACAGAGTCAGAGGCCCAGATCATCTTATTTTATTAGGCAACATCTTCAACGTGATACATCTCCTAACTGAACTAAACCTAACTGAACTAAACCTAACTAAACTAAACCTAACTGAACTAAACCTAACAGAACTAAACCTAACTGAACTAAAGTATTAAGCCAACAGTTAACATTTGACAGCTGGAGGTACCATCATGTTAAATCATCATCAACCATGAAAGCTGTGTCACTTTTTTAAAAATATTTACTTTATCCACAAATCAGTGGTTCCCAAACATTTTTCAAGTCACAAAGCCCTTGCCGCATCCGAGATTTCCCAAGACGCCCCGTGTGTCAGATTCTACGAAAAACTCACTGCACAGTTGCGAAATTCTTTTTGTGTGTGTTGATACTGATGAGTTTAGAAAACTCAGCTTTTGTTGGTACTGATGAGTTTAGAAAACTCAGCCTTTTTTGGTACTGATGACTTTAGAAAACTCGGCTTTTTTGGTACTGATGAGTTTAGACAACTCAGTATTTATATATCTATATTGTTGTAAGGGGGCATAAAGCTATTTTTGTTTGTCTCTATCTTCATGATTTTTCTGTCTGATACATTTTGAGGCCAGAATGATCAAACACAGGAGAAGACCTTTGCAATATCAACTATTTATTTATATGCTATCATTATTAGACGATTCATTGATGAAGTGTTTTAAAATTGTAAATGGTCTCTTATATTTTATGTGTGATGTTTTTTGTGTGTGTGTATACTGGAGTGAGTTATGGTGATATTCTCCTGATATTGAATAAAAATGACCATATATAAGTATCTATATGTGCCTATTGCTATTCTGGTCCAATAAAGGAAATTTATGTTGGATTCATCCTTAGGACCATTGTGATTTGACTGCAGATGCAGATCTAACATTTCTTTAAATATTTATGTTGAAAATGGGAGAAAAATCAATAAAATCACATTTAACATATGAAAATGTGAACACGCTGTTCGATAGACACACTGAATTATACTCTACACATTGACCTTTGACCTAGTTTTGTCCAACCTCCTTAATATTACAACCATATACCATCCTAGTCAATCGACCCATCTTTCATATTATCTTTTATCCAACCATCTTCCAACATTTTGTTTTTTCCCTTGTAATTGTTCAACGATCGGACATTTGATCCTGTCTAAGTCTCTCGCCTTCGTGAAACTGTCCGCCAGCATTAACCCAATTCCACTCAACCACAGGTCAAGACGCCGCCACCCCTCCAGCCCCCGACGACGCCCGCGGGAGGGACCTCAGCCCCAACTGCCCCTCCGACGTTTCTCTACTACCAGGTGAAGACGCCGCCCCCCTCGGGTCAAGAGTACGGGGGGGCCGTCGAGGAGGAGCAGTCGGTCAGCATTGACTCCCAGGCAGAGGTCGATAAATGTGAGTAGTAGTAGCACACTGTATGCCAACTGCACGTGAACGTATAGCAATGATTGTGTAGCGATATAACAATGATTGTGTGGAAATATAACACTGATTGTGTGGTTGTATAGCAAGGATTGCGCAGTAACATGACGATGATTTGTTCATCAATATTGCAATGATTCTGTTAAAGTAGAACGCTGTTTGCTGGCTGTGCTACTTACACATTGTAATAAACAAAATAAAACTGACACGAGATTGGAAGGAAATTTGCATCTGGCATTTTGTAACCAACCAATCATTTAATTCTGTCCTTTCCATCGCTTATCCTATCCACCATTTATCCTATCCATAGTTTATCCTATCTATCAATTATCTTATCCATCATTTATCCTAACCATCATTTATCATAGCTATCATTTAGTCTATCTATCATGTATCATATCCATCATTTATCCTAGCCACCATTAATCCTAGCCATAATTCATCCTATCTCTCATTTATCCTATATCTATGATTTATCCTATCTATCGTTTATCCGATCTATCGTTTATCCGATCCATCATTATCCTAGCCATCATTAATCCTATCCACCATTAATCAAATCCATCATTTATCCTATCCATGATTTTTAAAAAAAAATCATCAAAGGAATAGGGTGATCCCCCTTTGATGACACCTTGTTAGAGATTTCATCATGAGCTTAAAATAAAAGTATAGATTATATGACGTCCTACAACCATGCCCCCCTCCCTTCCTCCCACTCTCCTTTTTACTCTCATACGTATAGTTTTGGAGTTTTAGAAAGTGAAACGATATGTTAAGGCTGCTTTTCCCAAACTTTAGTTGTATTCTTCGTTACTCCGATATTTGTATACTTCTCCTTCGTGACCCACTAAACATTTGTTATAACACATTTTAACAGATATGAATGTCCACACAGTTTTCATATAAAGCATTTATATCGTACAAAAAACGTAATAAAAACCAAACTGACCAACAATTTATTAACGATAAGCGTGATGCCGTTTCTTGCTAACTTAAAGACGCCAGGTTTAGAACAAATTAAACAGTTACAGGCCTATCGCTAAGTATGTCACAAAATATACCGTTACAGGCCTATCGCTAAGTATGTCACAAAATAAAAAAGTAAAAGGCCTTTTGCTAAGTATGTCACAAAATATACAGCTACAGGCCTATTGCTAAGTATGTCACAAAATATACAGCTACAGGCCTATTGCTAAGTATGTCACAAAAGAAAAAAGTTAAAGGCCTATTGCTAAGTATGTCACAAAATATACAGTTACAGGCCTATCGCTAAGTATGTCACAAAATAAAAAAGTTAAAGGCCTATTGCTAAGTATGTCACAAAATATACAGCTACAGGCCTATTGCTAAGTATGTCACAAATTATACAGTTACAGGTCTATCGCTAAGTACGTCATGATAATCTTAAAATGACCAAGATTTTCAACCTTTTTTTTTTCTTCTTTCGGCTGCCCGGTAATTTTGCTTTCGTGGTCCGGTACCGGGCTTGTGACCCTATGTTTGGGAAACGATGTCTTAAAGTACAAAATGTATTTACACACACTATCGCATTGATACGTTTACACACACCGTCGCCTTGGAATATCAAGTTTAAACTTTTCATTTTAAAAATGTCGTAAATATCGAGTAGAAAGCCTCAAAAAAACAAGAACTGATACTCAGAAAGTATCGCGTTGAGCGTCTCGTAAAAATGTCATTACCTCGTGTACACTCAACAACGGAACATTCATCAATGGACGGAATCGAATCCGTTGATTCAATCGGCTGCTAACCTCCCCCCCCCCCCCCCCCCCCCCCCCCCCCCCCCCCCCCCCCCCCCCCATCAATGGACGGAATCGAATCCGTTGATTCAATCGGCTGCTAACCCCCCCCCCCCCCCACCCCCCAAACAGTCACTGCAGCACGTGGTCCTTGTTTATTTCATCCCGTCACAGATGTGAGTTTTACTGCGGCCATTGGAGACAATTTCATTTTTCCCGTTGGTAAGTTGTAGGCACACACGCATCTGGTTGCTCTCAAAAAAACCACGGAGACCATTCAATCATTTGTTAACAAACAAAGTTAACGACTGTTTGACCATCATTTGAAGTTAACATTAACGTAAGGAAGTCTCGCGGGTTTATTTCGAGGCCAGGTGGTGGCGATAAACCTTTTGGTTTTATAATCATCTTTTTATCAAGGCCAACATGCTTGTCTCAAAATGTTTATGGTTCAGATTTTTTGTTGGAAACAAATAATGTTAAAATTAAAAAAAAAAACAACAACCACCTTGTGCCATTATATCGAGGATCAGGAGAAGACCTGGGGCATAAGATGAACTAGAGACCACCCCCACAAATAATAACACAGGCCAGACATAGGGTTGGACGGTGATTGGGCTTACAGAACGAGTGTCAGGAAGTTGCAGTGATTGGACTTACTGAACGAGTGTCGGGAAGTTGCGGTGATGGACTTACAGAACGAGTGTCAGGAAGTTGCGTGATTGGACTTACAGAACAAGTGTCAGGAAGTTGCAGTGATTGGACTTACAGAACGAGTGTCAGGAAGTTGCAGTGATTGGACTTACAGAACGAGTGTCTTGAAGTTGCGGTGATGGACTTACAGAACAAGTGTCGTGAAGTTGCGGTGATGGACTTACAGAACGAGTGTAAGGAAGTTGCGGTGATTGGACTTACAGAACGAGTGTCAGAAAGTTGCGGTGATTGGACTTACAGAACGAGTGTCAGGAAGTTGCGGTGATTGGACTTACAGAACGAGTGTCGGGAAGTTGCGGTATTGGACTTACAGAACGAGTGTCGGGAAGTTGCGGTGATTGGACTTACAGAACGAGTGTCAGGAAGTTGCGGTATTGGACTTACAGAACGAGTGTCGGGAAGTTGCGGTATTGGACTTACAGAACGAGTGTCAGGAAGTTGCAGTGATTGGACTTACAGAACGAGTGTCGGGAAGTTGCGGTGATTGGACTTACAGAACGAGTGTCAGGAAGTTGCAGTGATTGGACTTACAGAACGAGTGTCGGGAAGTTGCGGTGATTGGACTTACAGAACGAGTGTCGGGAAGTTGCGGTGATTGGACTTACAGAACGAGTGTCGGGAAGTTGCAGTGATTGGACTTACAGAACGAGTGTCGGGAAGTTGCAGTGATTGGACTTACAGAACGAGTGTCGGGAAGTTGCGGTGATGGACTTACAGAACGAGTGTCGGGAAGTTGCGGTGGTGGACTTACAGAACAAGTAAGAAGTTGCAGGGACAGAGTATCGTGTCAGGAACTTACTGCGTTTGCTTTGTAGATGTCTTGTAGCCTTTGCACGTCACTAGCTGTAATACCCCAAGAAATATGTATCGTGTGTCCAGGGACTGGATATGATATCCTTACATATCTATGTAAGGAGGATATAAGGACTATCTGTCATAGCCCCACACATATGTAACGTGAATGTAAGGACGATCTGTCACAGACCCACACATGTGTAACGTGAATGTGAGGACGATCTGTCACAGTCCCACACATATGTAACTTGAATGTAATGAAGATCTGTCACAGCCCTAGATATATGTAAAGTGTACGCAACGACATATCAGTCGAGGCCGCATGCGATGGAGCAGATGAGGTGTCACAGCCCCACACATATGTAACGTGTACGCAACGACATATCAGTCGAGGCCGCATGCGATGGAGCAGATGAGCTGTCACAGAGAAATGTACGCCATGAGAAAATCTAACCCTTTGAATGCATTGTTGAGCACCGCGTCTTTGATCAGGGAGGAGAAGACCAGATGGACGGGGGAGAAAAGGTTCTTTTTATTGCCCGGCCACAAAACGTCGATTGGGCTTAAGCTTCTTAAGTCACATCTGGGACACGACACGAGAAGAGGGGTGGTGGGTGGTGGATGGCGTGGTAAGGGGGCATTGGGGGAAGGGTGGGGTGGGGCGGAGAGTAATCAAACACGAAACTGCATCTAGTCACCAGAAAGTTTCTTATGGCCAATAAACCAGGCCTGTCAGGACTGACGTCTGAAGATTGGTCACTGGTGTGTATAGGGGTGGGGGGGGATATCGGAGAAACGCCATCAAGATCTGATCTGATCGTGTGGATGCCGTGGTTGTGTCACCACGTGTTGGTTGTCTTGGTGTTTTGGTGTTGTGATTTTAATAGCCCTTACTGGCTGTGTTTTGGTGTAGTGATTTTAATAACCCTTACTGGCTGTGTTTTGGTGTTGTGATTTTAATAGCCCTTACTGGCTGTGTTTTGGTGTTGTCATGTAGCAGTGTGCGCATGCGCCAAGCTTTCTTTTAAAACATTTGCACGGAATATTTTCGTGAGGGTAGATTTAAAAACAATGAAATAAACAATGAAATAAACAATGAAATAAATGATGGAATAAATGATGACATAAACGATGAAATAAACGAGGAAATTAACGAGGAGATAATGCAAATATGCCCCCTCCCCCAAATCTTTTTTTCTCCTTAACAAAGTCCATTCCGAGGCTGCCTCACACAATGCGAAATGAAACATCAAATACTTGATAACAATGTAACAAATTTAGATCGTCTTTAACCCTCCAAGAGTGTGAATTTTTATATTGGTATTGCATCATGCTCTTTGGCATGACCGTCAAGGCATTTGTCAAAGCACACTCGTCTCCTTATGATACAAGTCTATGTTATACCCTTGCCTCTTTATGCTATACGTCTCTGCTTTACCCTGTCTCTATTGGCACGGTACAAGTATAGGTTGTACCCTTGTCTCTTTTTGCACACGCGTCTGTATACCTTGTCTCTACAGGTGACCTTCTGCTTCTTGGTCACCTTCGAGCTGACCTGTCTTACGTTTGCGACTAAACCAGGCTCAAGAAGCCGCTGTAGGACTTGTCCCTAAACACTGCAAAGCAAAAACATTAGCCTCCCTAAAGATGCTTTTACCCTCAGATAGGGCTTCACATGTTGTGCTCGTTTAAATGTGGAAAACCACACGATAATGTTCCTTAGGTGCCGCTCCTGTTATAGAGACGACGCTGGTAGGAGATTATCAAGATAGGTTCACTCAACATCTTCGTAATATTGAACTGGGTCTCATCCCATTTCAACGGAGATAAACATAAAGCGACGCTAGATGTATCCATCACGGCACTCTTTTCCTGTACCGACACACCAGAGAGAGTTAGCATAGAAAATAAATTAAATCAAACTTTCGGCACAATATCACCATGTGGAATTAATGAAATACTTATGATTCTCAATTTCCCTGCATTTCTTTTCTTTTATTTCTTATATTTTATGGATTTCCAAAATATTTTTATCCGTTAAGTTTAAAGATCTTAGTGTTCACAGTAACAATACATATATTCTTTCACTTACAGTAATCTTGGTTTTTTGAAAATCCAACTGTAACGCACTGCCTTCTATTGTGAGAAATTAATCTCCTATTTTAAATGTATGGCTCGTTCAAACAGTGCACAACAAAGGACGATGCCATAGAGAAATACAATAAAAAAATACGGCACCTAAACCAGAACCAATTACAATTAATAAGATTTATTTAAGTAATTACTAAACAAAAGAAAATATATATACAAATCATCAACTTAAAGAGTATATGAAAAATCTTGTACCGGTACGCAATTAGTACAATGTGCCAATTAATAATGATGAATGATGAATGCGAATAACACATAAGCACACAAAGAATAATACACGTCTCGTGAAGTTAAAAATATCTATCAATCTCCGTCCTCTATGTGCCTGTCAATCCCTTATATATGTGGGTCTACCGACCCGTCTAGAAACGCCCTTACTTTTCAAATACAATTGAGAACCTTCGACAAGATACTATTAGACATACTAACCATGTTTAATTGGAAGTCGGTAGTAAACACGATACATCAAAGAGATAAGCCACGCCCATCTATGAACGTAGCGTCTCATGTGGGGTCAACGAGAGTGCACGCACGAGGAAAGTGTTGCAAACAAGCTCTACATAACAGCAACCTCTAGCAAAATAGCAATGGCGATCACTTCAGCTATTAAATTAGTTTCTATTTCTTGTCGTATTGTCATTTGTTCTGTCTGCTGAGGAAGGCTCTTAGCAGAAAAGGTTCTTTTCTTATTGTACAATTATGAGTGTTGGACTACGATAAACCTTTACACTAGATTGATTACATACACAAGCAATATATGTAAATAAAACAATATACATTTTAGCTTTACTTATGATTAAACAAAATACAAATGCAGACGTTTCTACTTTTCTATCTGGCCCCACTCTTCTATATGGCCCCACTCTCCTATGTGGCCCCACTCTCCTATAAGGCCTCACTCTCGTATATGGCCTCACTCTCGTATATTGCCCCACTCTGGTATATGGCTCAACTCTCCTATATGACCTCACTCTCGTATATGGCCCCACTCTCCTATAAGGTCTCACTCTCCTATAAGCCCTCACTCTCCTATCAGACCTCACTCTCGTATATGGCCTCACTCTTGTATATTGCCCCACTCTGGTATATGGCTCAACTCTCCTATATGACCTCACTCTCGTATATGGCCCCACTCTCCTATAAGGTCTCACTCTCCTGTATGGCCCCCACACCCTTCTGACATGACGATCGTTTCCAAGATTGAGTTGTTACAGTACACATGAAGCCCATGAAGGTTGGTTGCTGATGGTCTGCTCATATGTTACCAAGTCATGCATCTTTAGCATCACTCACCCTGACCCCCATCCCCCACCCCGACTACAGACATCTGTTGACAGGTCGCCTGCGCCCTGAGCGACGCTTGGCCAAAAAAAAATATTTCACTGAGCTGCTCCTTGGGGCGCCTACGTTAACGGACGTGAGTGTGTGTGTGTATTTGTGAGGCTGTGAGGGTAGCCCTTGTGTTTCAAATTCAGTGACACGTTAGCTTTTTAGAAAACATTAAATGAGCTACAATGAACTCACATCCCTTGAAATCACACTGTCGTAAGCTAATCAGCGTGGTGATGTTGTTGCCTGGAACATCAGTTCAACACTTTAAAAGAGTTTATTTATAGAATATCGCTACACTTACACTGTTGTCTAACAGTTTTTGCTAGGTTATAGGGTTTTCATTACGGCACATGTGGCATGTAACATTTATCTATGGTTTTCATTACAGCACATTTGGCATGTAACATTTATCTATGGTTTTCATTACAGCACATGTGGCATGTAACATTTATCTATGGTTTTCTTTACAGCACATTTGGCATGTAACATTTATCTATGGTTTTCATTACAGCACATTTGGCATGTAACATTTATCTATGGTTTTCATTACAGCACATGTGGCATGTAACATTTATCTATGGTTTTCTTTACAGCACATTTGGCATGTAACATTTATCTATGGTTTTCATTACAGCACATTTGGCATGTAACATTTATCTATGGTTTTCATTACAGCACATGTGGCATGTAACATTTATCTATGGTTTTCATTACAGCACATGTGGCATGTAACATTTATCTATGGTTTTCATTACAGCACATTTGGCATGTAACATTTATCTATGGTTTTCATTACAGCACATGTGGCATGAAACATTTATCTATGGATTTCATTATGTACACGTATGCAACATTTATAAATTAGATCCTGTATACAGGGGCGTAGCGAGGGTGTTTGGCGCCCGGGTACAAGATCCATTTTAAAGCGCCCATTTTTCTTTTTTTCAACTCTCAAACCCATTATTTTTACCAATAATATAATATCAACGCATATTTTGGCGCCCCTAACTAGCTTGCGTCCGGGGAATCTGTCCCCCCCTGCCCCTCCTCTCGCTACGCCTCTGCCTGTATATAGAGATGAATGCTCACTTATTAAGGTCAGCATTTTCCCTTGCGTTTATAACAAACCTTACTTTTTATTACATTTATTACAAATGCCTTACAAACATATTTATGTATTAAAAAGCACAATCTTGACCAAAAAAAAAATGAAGGAAAAAAAAATATTTTTTTTTTAAAGAAAAAAAAAGTTATAATTTATTCAGATTTAAAAAAAAATAAAATAAAAATGGAAGGGAAAATATAAAAGCCTATGTTCAACCCGAAATGATCGGACCTACTAATTGCTGGATTAACTTGCGCTCACACAACTCGCTCGTCTCCTGATGGTGCACTCAGAGATTCGTTCATCGATATCACGTAGGAATACGTATAGACTTGGGGGGGGGGGGGGGGGGGGGGGGGG
>CAXITT010000620.1:58338-71459 GCA_964033795.1 Lymnaea stagnalis | reverse complement strand
GGCCCGCCCCCCCCCCACCCCGTTGAGTTGGGATGTGGAGAGATCGACGCCACAGGTGGGATAATCCTGACCCACACCAGCCACCAACACTCACCTCGGGAATTTCAGTCACCGGAATGATTGCACGTGGTCGAGTAGCCAGAGGGGTCCACCTGTGTCGATACGGTGTCAGTATTGATTGGTGGCTGATTTGACCTTAATGATTGGTTCGACCTTGGTGATTGGTTTGACATGTCTTGGAAATAAAACACCTGTCAAAATAAAAGGGGAACGTAACATCGTTGAGTGACTTTGTGTCTGACTTTGTGTCTGACTTTGTGTCTGACTTTGTGTCTGACTTTGGGTTCGTTTTTTTTTTCCACATCGACCGCATCTGGAAATACTAGTGCATTCAACGCGGCTTTTTTGTTGGTGCTAAACCGTGGCGTCCAGTCTGTGACTTCTGGCTCGTAACAACCAGTATGTGACTTCTGGCTCGTAACAACCAGTCTGTGACTTCTGGCTCGTAACAACCAGTCTGTGACTTCTGGCTCGTAACAACCAGTCTCTGACTTCTGGCTCGTAACAACCAGTCTTTGACTTCTGGCTCGTAAAAACCAGTCTGTGACTTCTAGATCGTAGCAACCAGTCTGTGACTTCTAGATCGTAACACCAGTCTGTGACTTCTGGCTCGTAACAACCAGTCTGTGACTTCTAGATCGTAGCAACCAGTCTGTGACTTCTAGATCGTAGCAACCAGTCTGTGACTTCTAGATCGTAACACCAGTCTGTGACTTCTGGCTCGTAACAACCAGTCTGTGACTTCTGGCTCGTAACAACCAGTCTGTGACTTCTAGATCGTAACAACCAGTCTGTGACTTCTGGCTCGTAACAACCAGTCTGTGACTTCTAGATCGTAACAACCAGTCTGTGACTTCTGGCTCGTAACAACCAGTCTGGGTTGTTTTTTGTTGTTGTTTTTTTTACCGTCGTATATGGAAATTAAATGTTTAGATAGACTTTTGTTTCTGTAATATAAATTATTCAGTAGCTGGACCAAACATAAAATTATTATCATTGGTCTGAATGAAACAGTTATGTGTGTCTTCTGTATCTATACGAGTATAGACTTGTAAAGTAAAATGAAGCCAGTGTCCAGCACCCATTTAAGACCAGCAGAAAACGCTCTTTTGTAGAGTTGTTGAGAACTGCTCTCGTGCGATTGAAATGGGTTTACAGTCGGGAATTGAATGATGAAATGTGTGCTCTGATTTTTAAAACATAATCACCATGATTTATTGATCACACGGTGCAAAATTTATCGATGACACGGTGCAGTGTTCGCAATGGTCAAATACGGCCAATGATCAATACTGCCAGTGGTCACTACTACCAGTTGTGAGTACGGTCAGTTGTCAATGCTGTCAGCCGTCAATACTGTCAATGACTAACACTTTCAATGACAGTACTGTGAATGACAACACTGCCAATGTTAAGTAAGTCATAAGGATCAACAGTGTCAATGACCGACACGGTCAATGTTTAAAACGGTCAGTTTTCAATCGCGTCAATGTGTACTGTCAATGATCAATGCTGATGAGGGTCAGTGCTGTCAATGACTAATATGGTCAGAATTTTATGCTTCTATGATCAACACTGTCACTAACGAACACTGTCAACAACCGAAGTTGTCAATTATCAATACTGTCAAAAACCAATAGCGTCGATGATCAATACCGTCTACGATCCAGTCCTGTCCACGATAACAATGAATTCTTTTTGTCGCTTGATGAGGCCACTGTGTCCTACTTGTGCTGATTGTTACGTTAACACATCATTACAATTAGCCATTGAATTGGGACATTTCCATAAACGTAGCCACAGCTGCCCCCTGCATGAATGGTCTTATAGCAATTGACAAGACATGAATGATATTTTAATCATTGAGTTACACATGAAAGACGGGGCAGTGTAGAGCCTATACTCCTTGAGTTAAAGCCCTATACCTGTTTCCCATTGGCCCTAATGTTCTCCCCCCTATTTCCTTGCACTCATTCAGACTCGCTTCACGGCGACCATAAAGACATAGCCCCGCGACCTGGCGATCACAATGACCCGTGAGATTAGCGATTGTGACTCGGTCGTCGAGTCGTCATGCCGCTGACCACACGGACCGGTCACTTTGTAATCATGGACCTAATGATGACCAGGGAATGCTGTAGCTACCAGAAATCCTTCTTCCCCCTTCCCCCGCCCCCATTTTTTTTCCGCCCCGAAGCAATTTTTATTTTATTCTTCTTTTCTTCTAATTATTTTACCCCCTCTTACCCTTGGTAGGTCACCAAGGTCACCAGGGCAGCGTGAAGGTCGTGTAATTTCATAAGTTCAAAGTGTTATTGATAAACACTCCAGGCCTGGTCTCAATTGTCGTTATATACCCTCCAAGCTCAATTAAAGCCCCCTCCCCCCTCCAACCACCCAAACCGTGTTTTCATCCTCAGACGTTAACACCGCTGCTCAAACACCCAAAAACTTTAAGAGCTTGGTTGTAACACTTGTTGTGTCGCTATTCCTTTGTACAACACCCGGGACAGTGCTGATCTCAGGCTGTGTTGTCTTGATACAAAATCAAAAGTGTGACGTCAATGCGTTGGAGCACAACAAGATTAGAAGTTGACAATCATGCTTATGTTGTTCGCTGGCACGCAATAAGATTGCTTTATAAGTACCTGCTGGAATAGTGTTATTTTTTTTTTTTAAGCAAGTTTCAAAAGCTTTATAATTGCAACATCACATGCATGGCAACAACGTATTAGTTGTTATTGTTTTAAAAAAAACAAAAATTAAAATAATTAATAATAATAAAGTTAAAAATACATTTTTGGACACCACGCTTTTTGCATTTGAACATTTTTTTTTAAAAAATCCCACATGATTCAAATCTCTTTGGGTTATCCTATCTAGTTTTAATAAGGCTCCCGTTAACTTGTACATTTAAGTGTTGTCCCTGGGGGGATTCCCCAATAACTGTATCTATTTATAGACACGAGAGGCGCTTTAGCGGGTAGAAGGAGTGAAAAAAAAAAAAAAGTCAAAAATAGAAATTAAACAAAACACAATACACGGAACAAACATGAAATAACTAAATAAGCAACTCTGAGGTGTGAATGCAACTACACAAACAGTTTTAATGTGCATCTCTGGACATTCGTACACCCCCGTCCCCCCCACCCCCACCCCCACCCATCCCCCACACACACACCTCCACACCTAACTGTGTTAATGTTTAATGTAGGTATTTACATTATTTACGTATGTGTGTCATTATGTTTTATGTATGCGTTTATGTTTGATGTATGTCCTCATGTTTCATGTACGTGTTTATATTTCATGTATGTGCTTATGTTTCATCTATGTACTTACCATTATGTACCATTATGTACCATTATATATAGTTTAGGTTTGTATGTATTGGGTGCGTTGATAATTTCTATTATAGGCTATATATAAAAATGCGATGTTTTTTTTTTTTTTTTTTATTTTTTTTTTTTTTTTT
Source organism: Lymnaea stagnalis (assembly GCA_964033795.1). Classification (NCBI taxonomy): domain Eukaryota; kingdom Metazoa; phylum Mollusca; class Gastropoda; family Lymnaeidae; genus Lymnaea; species Lymnaea stagnalis. Next base: position 67,924 of record CAXITT010000620.1, on the reverse strand, counting down.
TTTTTTTTTTTTTTTTTTTTTTTGTTTTTTTTTTTTTTTTTTTTTTTCTTTTTTTTTTTTTTTTTTTTGTTTTATATAAAATTGTTTTTTTTTTTTTTTTTTTTTTTGGGGTGGGGGTGGGGGGTGGGATGAGGTTGCTGGCATACAGCATTTCTGTTTGGTGAAACTTATGATTGTTACTGTAGAGCCTCAAGTTGAAAATAAATTGTGCTCACAAAATGGGAGCAGCTACAACAGGCAAGGCTTGAATCGCGTAGATAATGGAGATGTGATCCGGCCATGTCTCACGTGTCGATGGTCAGCACTGACCGACACGTTAAGCCTCCGTCAATCATTAATGAAGCTGCCCCGAGTACAGTGACCGCTAGGAGATGCTAAGGCCACCACACACATCTTTGAGGGGTTTTTTTTTTTCCCCGTCCAGCGCCGGTCACTCGATGGTCAAATAATGAGCCGCCATTTCTCTGGAGCAGATCTCGACTCACGGGCAGGAGACTTGGCGATAACCTGTGGGTAAAAAAGTGGAAGATCTGTGCTCTTATAACAGTGAACACGAACAATGTCTAGCAGCGTTGAGAATGGGAGTTCGCTACCTCCCCCCCCGCCCCACCTCATTCGTTTAGCAATAACCTATTTTTACAATAATTTTAATTTCTTCCACCTCATACATTTTATTTTTATAAAAAGCTAATTTCCAATTTTTGAACAGTCCTTTCATAATGTTTACTTGTCATTGTTTTGGAGACCTTCCTTACTTCAATGCTTCCATTTCCCTTTTGATGTCATTCAAAGGATAACAGCTGCTATAGAAGGCATCTCTTTTTTTAAAATTTGATTTCGGATTTTAAATTCTGCTACTTCATGTTAAGACTTCGTCTTTCCATCTGTGGCTTTGTCCACAGTTAATTGATCATCAGTTATATCAACAAACGACTACTGACTGAGATATCTGAACTCGGGAGATGAAGTCTTTCAAGTGAAAAAGAAACATTGTTACGGATGCCTTTTGCCAGCAGCAGCACAACAAGGGGAAGTGGTTCCAACTAATAAGAACAGGAAATGACCCCCAACGAATAAGACCCGGAAATGACTCTAACTAATAAGAACAGATATGACCCCAACTGATAATACCTGGAAATGACCCCAACTAACAAGACCCGGAAATGACCACCAACTAATAAGAACAGAAATGACCCCAACTTATAATACCCGGAAATGACCCACAACTAATAAGACCCGGAAATGACTCTAACTAATAAGAACAGATATGACCCCAACTAATAATACCTGGAAATGACTCCAACTAACAAGACCCGGAAATGACCCACAACTAATAAGAACAGAAATGACCCCAACTAATAATACCCGGAAATGACCCCAACTAATAAGACCCGGAAATGAATCCAACCATTAAGACCGACTCCTTAACTTCGACTCCACAGCCTTGTCTTTAAAGGTAGGACCCTGTGATACTGTATCAAACAGCAGCAAATTATCTCAAGGTACCCCTGTTTTTTCCTTAGGCCGCTGTTTGAGGCCCAAGACCTCTGTCTGTGATCAATGCCCCAGTCTTTATGGCCGAAGAACCCTGTCTATAATTTCCCAAGGCCCCTACTGATCAAGGCCCTGACTGTGGCCCAAGGCCCCTGCCTATGTGGCCCAAGCCTCATGTCTGTGACCCAGGCTTTCAATAAACAAGTTTTAGCAGACGTGTGAACCATTAGACAAGCTACTGAATATTTCATGGGCCTGGCCTGGATTATCCCCCCTTGTGCGTCCCGCCCGACTCCCAGGAGATTTCAAATTTTTTAAAACTCACATACACTCACACGCTCACATACACACACCCACTCACTCACATGTTCACACAACGCAGGAGTTGATTTTCTTTTTTCTTTTTAAATGTTAATGGAAAAGGAACAGTCCATATCACACTAGATTTTTTCCCAAACTGCTTGATATGGGAAACCTATGGATTATGCGGCTTTTTGTGTGTGTGTAGTTCTTTAAGGCATCAAAACAAATGGCTGTATTTCTGATTGAAGGTGTCACGTTCCCCTATACATACGGATGTTATCTCATGTAGACTATACTTTTGTGAGAAACTCGAAGACTGAAGTTGATCATGTCTAGACACAATTACAATGTTTTCTTCTCTTTAAAAAAAAAAACCAAACTAGTTTTGTTGTCAAAGTCCGTTTTGTTTAAACAGATGTGTCGTCTTTACAGTCCCATGTTGTTTTTGTTTTTTTAATGTATGCTCTACTGCAGGGCTGTCAAACTCAATCGCTCGGCGGGAGAAAACTTAAATCACATGTAAGGTTGCGGGGCCGAACAGGGTAAACATTAAATAAGCGGAAAATTAATATATTTTTATTTTATATAAGTGAAAACAGGAAAAAAGTTTTAATAATTAAAAATCACGGGAACACCCATTTTCGTTCTAATGCCAATTGGATGTTTGGCTAGAGGTGGGTGTTTGGCACATTTGCTTGGCTACAAAAGCAAGTAAGTTCGTTATTTTGGGAGTAACGTTCTGTGGCATTGAGATTCTCGTGATGTATGGCAAGCGTTCATTAGTGAGACGACTCTTGAGTGATGTTTTTCATCGCAGAAAACATCTGCTCACACATAAATCTACCCAACATGCTCAAGGTTTGAGCCGCATGTAGACGAAGTTGGGGTATCTCTTCAGGAATGAAACGAGTGAACTGTGAAGGCCCAACTGTGTCGTACTTTGCCTTTAGTGTCCCATTACACTGCAGCTCTGTTAGCTCCATCTGGAAAATTACAGATGCAGTTTCCATGACAAATGGGTTCAGAAACAGCTCGAAATTACACTTCTGTGCTTCAAAGTCACTAAAGCGCTTGCGAACTCGGCGCGAAGTCAGCTAATTTATGCCAGCAAAGTGTGCATTGGGAAACGCTATAGCGTTGACTTGGATATAGTTGTACGCCGGTAAAGACCTCGTGGGCCTGATATAATTGTAACGCGGGCCGCATGTGGCCCGCGGGCCTTGAATTTGACACATGTGCTCTACTCTATAGAACCAAAATCTAAAATGTTCGCAAACCGTTAAGATTTTTTTTCCTAATGGAATTCTTTTATCTTTTTTACCCCTTTCTTAACGTCGTGGCTTTGAAGGCTACGTCTAGTCATCTCGGTGTAAACTCTTGGCTCCTTTTTGGTTGAGGATGGGAGGTTAAGGGGTGTGGGGTATAGCTATGGGGTTTGAGATATGGGGTGAGAAGTGTGGAGTATGGCGTGTGGGGGTGTCCCCATTATCCGTCTCGTTCCCTCTCCATATTCCTTCTCAAGCCCTCTCCATAATTCATCCCACTGCCTCACCGTGTTGCCTCCCACTGCCTCCCCATATTCCCTCCCATTGCCTCTCCATATTACTTCCCACTGCATCTATATTACCTCCCACTGCCTCCCCTACTCCTATTGCATCTCCATATTTCCACCAATGGCTCCATATTCTCCACCCACTTGCGCCCCCCCCCACGCCCTCTGTAAATTGCCTTGGGTGTCTTAAAATTCCTCCCAACTCCAGAGATTCTGTTGTTTCCACTGTGATCCATGTAGCTTCCCAGAGTTCCCCGCGCGGTGCCAGGAAGTCCCCGCAGCACCAATCCGCTCAGCACTATGGCGGACATGGTCCGCGTATTGATACCGCCTACATGGAGGAATCCCCATAAAGCCAGTCCAATGGGCCGCACGGCACGGACGACTGGACAACTCCATCACGGGCTCTGGTCAGCTGGAATTAAAAGTAAAGAATTGAGGCAACCAGAAGAAAAAAACTCCCATCATGCAACTGCGAACCTGGTCATTGATGCGATGGGGATTGGGGTCGGGGAGGTGGGAACATGCATAACTTCGCGTGATTGGGGGTCGGGGAGGTGGGAACATGCATAGCTTCGCGTGAGTGGGGTCGGCGAGGTGGGGACATGCATAACTTCGCGTGAGTGGGGGTCGGGGAGGTGGGAACATGCATAACTTCGGGTGAGTGGGGTCGGGGAGGTGGGAAACATGCACCACTTCGCGTGAGTGGGGTCGGGGAGGGGGGAAACATGCACAACTTCGCGTGAGAGGGGTCGGGGAGGTGGGANGCGTGAGTGGGGTCGGGGAGGTGGGAAACATGCACAACTTCGCGTGAGTGGGGTCGGGGAGGTGGGAAACATGCACAACTTCGCGTGAGTGGGGTCGGGGAGGTGGGAAACATGCACAACTTCGCGTGAGTGGGGTCGGGGAGGTGGGAAACATGCACAACTTCGCGTGAGTGGGGTCGGGGAGGTGGGAAACATGCACAACTTCGCGTGAGTAGTGTAAACATTGGGATCTATTTTTTTTTTTCTTGGTGTTTTTTTTAATGCATTTTCTACCCTTCATGTTAGCTACTTGGTGTTTGGGCAAAGAAATTGAAAATGCGAGATGTGTACTTCATATTAGAAGATGTGTGTTCCTTTTTTCAAAAATGGGATATGAGTCGGTGACTAGGATATGAGTCGGGGACTAGGCTATGAGTCGGTGACTAGGATATGAGTTGGAGACTAGGATATGAGTCGGGGACTAGGATATGAGTCATGGACTAGGATATGAGTCGGGGGACTAGGATATGAGTCATGGATTAGGATATGAGTCGGGGACTAGGATATGAGTCGGGGACTAGGATATGAGTCGGGGACTAGGATATGAGTCGGGGACTAGGATATGAGTGGGAGACTAGGATATGAGTCGGGGACTAGGATATGAGTCATGGACTAGGATATGAGTCGGGGGACTAGGATATGAGTCATGGATTAGGATATGAGTTAGGATATGAGTCAGGGACTAGGATATGAGTGGGAGACTAGGATATGAGTCGGGGACTAGGATATGAGTCATGGACTAGGATATGAGTCGGGGGACTAGGATATGAGTCATGGATTAGGATATGAGTCGGGGACTAGGATATGAGTCATGGTCTAGGACATGAGTCGGGAACAGGATATGAGTCATGGAGTAGGATATGAGTCGGGGACTAGGATATGAGTCGGGGACTAGGATATGAGTCATGGACTAGGATATGATTCATGGACTAGGATATGAGTCGGGGACTAGGATTTGAGTCGGGGACTAGGATATGAGTCGGGGACTAGGATATGAGTCGGGGACTAGGATATGAGTCATGGACAAGGATAAGAGTTGGGGACTAGGATATTATTCATGTTTTGGGATATCAATGGGGGATCGAGCTTTGAGCCGAGCACTTGGCTGTGAGTTAAGTGTACAAAAGGCGAGACTCAAGGGCTTGCTGAATGTCTTCGTCTCAATTATGAGGAGACATACACACTTTGACTTAAACTTATTGACGTCACCTAGAGGTCACACAGGCGCATTAAAAAATGTCCTGGGACTGTACCCAAAGCACAAATACCATCATGAAGTTATATAATGCCAGAACCATAACACTGTAATACAAATCTTACATAAACGGTTATATGCCAGGAAAAAGCTATCGAAAAAATATGTCATGAAAAATTAGGTTAAGGGAATTTTAGATCAATAATTTGTTGGATTACACAATTTAAAGCTGTTTTTAGGTTTATAGATTAAAGAAAAAAAAAAGAAAAGAAAGAATAATCGAATTGTTTAAAGATTCACCATTTAGACTGAGTGTGGGAGGAAATAAATGGCCGTGCAAGACAGGACAGACAAATTACGCCACCTTAGTTAAAATTAGGTTAAGGGAATTTTAGATAAATAATTTGTTGGATTACACAATTTAAAGCTGTTTTTAGGTTTATAGATTAAAGAAAAAAAAAAAAAGAAAAGAAAGAATAATCGAATTGTTTAAAGATTCACCATTTAGACTGAGTGTGGGAGGAAATAAATGGCCGTGCAAGACAGGACAGACAAATTACGCCACCTTAGTCTGGAGGGTGTTACGGGCGTAATAACTTCTTGTATAACACAACATTAGACTTAGAACCTATGGGACTACCAAGCGACAGGATTTCACATTTTGATCGTATTATTTAAAACATTAGACCTCAAATCAATGTTTTTTTTTCGTTTTTATATATTTAAAAAAAAATTATTATATATATATTTTTATGGACCAATTGTTTGAGGTCCCTCCCCCCCCCCCCCCTCTTTGTGAAATACACATTTTGTCCGAAGATCTTTCCAATGGAATGAATTAAAAGAATTGCAATACAATTCCAAGTCCTCGCTCACTCATTCCAGCGTCTGGTATAGACAGCGTTGAAATGTGGTGTGGAATCTTCCTCACTCAGGGATTACTTCAATGTTGTTGGACAGTGGTCATTCGGTCACATCGAGCCTTCACACGCAGGGATTACGTCAATGTTGTTGGACAGTGGTCACTTGGTCACATCGCGTCCCCATATAATATTATCATGACTTCATCAGACTCGAGAACAAAAGTGCCCGTCGGTGTGGACTGCCTGCCGGCCGGCGTCGTTATCTCAATGTGGTCAAGTCGGTCACCTGGGCCGATAAGGATGAGCCCACGGGCGACTCGTGTATCCCAGGTCTACGTCCATGACACGTCGGTGATCATGTGGGGAACACTGGTCACTGGGCTCGAACCTCGTCCACGGTGGGATTTTTATGGTCCACCCATTTCTTTGGTGGTCGACACGTGGAGGAGGATGGGAAAGCTGAGACTAAAGACTACAGATACAGATATATAATCTGACCACATTGACTGTTGGACACGATTACATGGCATCCACAAAATGTGCTTCTAAAAAAATATATATATTTTATAGTGTCGTTCATCGGCAAGCTAAGCCTCTCAGACAGTCAGTGATGAGTCACCGAAAATAATGCTGAGTCTGGCGAATTTACGCTCAGAATTCTATTCTAAGTCGAAGAAACATTGCAGCGTGATTAAATAAGAATATTACAACACACACTTTCTGACCACCCCTCCCCCCCCCCCTCCTGCCTTCCCACGGAAGAAAAAAAAGTTTTAGAACTGGAAAAGTTTAGAAATGTCTATCTCAAAATCATAAATAAGGAATATTGTTTCACGAATATTGAAAACAAAAATTAATATACATTTTTTTATACTTAATGGTCGTAAATGTTCAGCGGATCACTGGAAGATTGATGTGGGACGGAAGAAGACATCGGTAAACGATTAGAGACAGCGTTATGCGTGATAGCTAATCCTCAGAAAACCAGAGGTTCTTGGGTTGTTCGTTTGAGCTCTCACCCAAAAGACCCTCAATTCTTGTCTGCGAGCTTCAAATTGTATGCTGTTTATGTTGTAAATCTTGAGAACTGTAGTAGACATTGGGATCTTGTGTGTACAACTTGGGAACTTGTGTACATGGTGGGAACTTGTGCGCATGGTTGGAACTTTTGTACATGCTGGTGGGAATTTGTTTTCATGCTGTGAATCTGTTTACATGGTGGGAAAATGTGTACATGTTGGTAACCCACGTGTACGCGATCAAATTAAGACAAACTCGAACAGCCTGGCACACGCTGGTCAGGTTCAAATGGAGATGTCGTGGGGGGTACAATTTCTTAAATCGGCTTACAGACTAGATATCCCCTCGACAGGATAATATTTAATTTTTCTGTCACCGTGCGCAACGAATTGCGTTGCAAGACCCATGCATCACGTGACGGCTGCTGGGATAACATTTTTTATTTAAGTTAGTAAGTAAAAAAATGTTAGCCTATTGATATGTTTAACGCTTGTGTTGAAGATTACATATGAACTCAACCAGTTAGGGCGTGTGTGTATGAGTGTGTGTGTGTTTGTGGGGGGGGGGTGGGGGTGTCGTATAGTTATAGTGAGTGAAACAATGACGTCATTCAGGTCAATATTTGGTTGACGTAATAGCAGATGAAAAATGTTGCCAAAAATATTTACATGAAAAATTAACTTTCATTTTCCAGCGTTCTTCATTTGTAATTTCCGGAGCAGATGACGTGATTACATAACGTACTCCGAAGAGTTGCCAATCTTAATTTTTAAAAAAATTAAAAAATTACAATAAATCCTTTTATTAACTTCGCCTTTGTTCGTGGCTGGAAAATCTTCGGACGGCTAATTGACCCACTTCCCGTCAACCTACTTTCCGCCAGCCTATCGAGCTGAAACGTCATGGCACACAGGCGCGTCGCCGATGACGACACATTTCGACACATTTCTCAGTCACACCCCCCCCCCCTCCCATTTCTCGATATTACATTTTGTGACGGATTTATGCGAAAAACTGGACATGTAGGTTGTCCGTAATGTATTCACAGGCGATGAATGTTGAAAATGCCGTGGCATGGGTGTAGACAATCTGCTTGCTCAAACGAAGTGTTTTAAAACATGTATCGTGTTCGAGAGGTGTTTGTCTGGTGACCGGATGTTTTATGAAAGATTTTCAAGAAGTTGTTGTATTGTGATTAGACATTTGGAACGTTACTGTGATAAGATGTGCCAATGTTGGTGTGTGTGTTTTGTTGGCTAGTGTTTGTGTGGCCCAATATTTATGTGTGTTTTTGTGTGGGCCAATGTTTGTGTGTGTGTTTGTCTGGGCCAATGTTTGTGTGGACCAATGTTTGTGTGGGCCAGTGTTTGTGTGGGCCAGTGTTTGCATGGGCCAATGTTTATTTGGGCCAATGTTTGTGTGGGTCAATGTTTGTGTGGGCCAATGTTTGTGTGGGCCAACGTTAGTGTTGTCCACTCTTTGTGTGGGCCAGTGTTTGTATGGGCCAATGTTTGTGTGGGCCAGTGTTTGTATGGGCCAATGTTTATATGTTTATTTGGGCCAATGTTTGTGTGTGTGTGTCTGTGAGATCCAATTTTGTTTGTGTATGCATGTGAGTGGGTGGGGGTTACAAAGCGTTACAAAATTCAATCTTTATATACGTCTGTGGGTAATATAGAGGTCACGTGATAATGGAATTAGAGAGAGAGAGAGAGAGAGAGAAGGGGGGGGGGAGAAAGGGTGAGATATGTAGCTGCTACCACATTCAAAGCATGAGAACCCCTAATTCATGTCAGTGACACATCCTCTAATTTTTCTTCTTCCTGTAATACATACTGTAAACATGTGAATTATTATATTCAAACGTCACGGTCCGTTGATTTTTGTTTACCTTCAGAGTTCGATGTGTGACATCAACGTGTTTTTGTCAACAAATAACAAACCAATAAACGACGCAGACATTGACAAAACAAGCAGTGTCCCATGGACACAGGGGGCGGGGCGGGTGGGGGCGGTGCACCCACACAATGCCATTGCCCAAATGTTGACTTAGGACAGCGGTAAGTTAAAAACAGATCAGACCCCTGGGGAAGCGACGGCCACCCCAACTGTCACCCCCAACTGCCATGTTGACCTCAAAACAACGGCGGTTGGACAAGATAATTAACATTTCGACTGCCGATTTGACGCTTACCTGACGTCATTCGTGCACTCCCACTGTGACGTGGATGATGATGACATGTTTTGTGAAGAAAAAAAACCCAACACATCTCCTGCCACAAAGTCAAAGCCGCAACGTAAACATGGGGGGGGGGGGAACTCGGCGTCGCTGGAGTCCCGCGATTTGGTTGGG
>CAXITT010000620.1:38065-48410 GCA_964033795.1 Lymnaea stagnalis | reverse complement strand
AAAAAAAAAAAAAAAAAAAAAAAAAAGAAAAGATCTTTGCTTTTACCAAAAAAAAAAAAAAAATGTAGCACTTTTGTATGTAAATACTTCATTAAGAATTAAGACACCCGTCACCAAATGTTTAATTTTCCATAACGAGGCTGTGACCGTCATAGGATTCAAGGGAGCGGGAGACGGGAAACAAAACAAAACAAAAAGAAAAGTAGCCAGATTTCTGAGGAACGTGCGGCCAGCCACACCCAATATTTACCCGTTTGGCCTCCCCCCCCCCTCCCTCCCGGGCACACCCGTTAATTGTCGTCGCATGTCGAGCGGCACACCGTGAGTTTTGAGGTGCGGTTAACCGAAAAAAAAAATTGTTCAATTGTCGATTTCAAGTTTGGCCAAGCTGTTGCCGGCCTGATAAAGACGGGGAGTGGTTGGGGGGGGGGGCGTGGGGAGCTGGGGCGCGTTCAATCAATTCTCTTTCCGCTCGCGGGTTTTAATTACAGTCAAATGATGAAGACATTTTTGATTTACTCATTTGTGATTCAGTTGATTTATCGCCCGGGCCTCCGTTACAGAAACTCTATAGGAATAAGTCTCCGTTACAGAAAAACTATAGGAATAAGTCTCCGTTACGGTAACACTATAGGAGTAAGTCTCCGTTACGGTAACACTATAGGAATAAGTCTCCATTACAGAAACACTATAGGAATAAGTCTCCGTTACAGAAACACTATAGGAATAAGTCTCCGTTACGGTAACACTATAGGAATAAGTCTCCGTTACAGAAACACTATAGGAATAAGTCTCTGTTAAGGTAACACTATAGGAATAAGTCTCCGTTACAATGGCTCTATAGAAATATGCCTTCGTAACATTAACTCTATAGGAATATCGCGTTGTAATGGCTTTGATGAGGTACTCTCTAGACCAGATAGCAGCTTGAGATTACAGGACTTTCATGGTTCGGCAAAGACTTAAAAAAAATAAAACTTCAGAATTTATGGGTGGGAAAAAAAACCAAAGAGCAAACATAATTAAATTTATGTAAGTTGTAATTATATCGTTAAATTTGGCGTACACTTAAAGTGATTGGTCACTTCTGGCAATTAATTGAAATTTAACTCTGCGAATTCCCAAGACACTCTTTTCATTCCCCCCCCCCCCCCCCCCCCCCCCCCCCCCAACCTTTCCACCTCCACCTTTCCTAAGCCCAAAAGAGTTATGAATTTATTGAAAAACTGTTTTTCGATTAATTTTAAAAGTACGAATCATGAGACATAAATAAAAAGAGACACGCAACAGAAAGAAAAAAAAAGTCTTGTATTTTGAGCACGACCAGTTTTGACGGGTTGAATTAATTGCATTCTCTGAGTTTATTTCTCCCGATAACTTAACGATCATCAGATATAAACCTGAAGCAGAGATTTATTGATGGGCACAACTGGCAACACCTGGTAGTGTATCCAATAGTTTGATACGAGAATTCAACTCTCTCTCTCTCTCTAACCACAGATACCCATTTTGTTTAAAAAATTATTTTTTTAAAATCAATAAATGTTATTGATGGTTGCATTTTCCTTACATTTCTCCTTCGATTCAACGACTTTTCTTTAAAAAAAAAAAATAAAAATAATTCCAAGATATTAATGTACACACACATATTGAAGGAATTATTTCAGATATTTTGTCTGCTGTTAACTAAATGCAGACAATTATCAATTTTTTTAACTTTTTTTTTTAAATACTTAAACATTTGAAAAATTTGTAAATGCCTAGTCATCTCCATAATTGTATAAACCTGAATGTTAAAAAAAAAGGGGGGGGGGGGAGGTGTCATTGCTTAATAGATATTTAGTTTTAAAATACATGTTAAGTATTATGGCTCACATAACTTTACAAGAAATAAAAAAAGCCATTCGATGCCCAGGTGGAGAACAAATGCCCATGTTTTGTCTGCTGTTAACTAAATGCAGACAATTATCAATTTTTTTAACTTTTTTTTTTTAAATACTTAAACATTTGAAAAATTTGTAAATGCCTAGTCATCTCCATAATTGTATAAACCTGAATGTTAAAAAAAAAGGGGGGGGGGGAGGTGTCATTGCTTCATAGATATTTAGTTTTAAAATACATGTTAAGTATTATGGCTCACATAACTTTACAAGAAATAACAAGAGCCATTCGATGTCCAGGTTGAGAACCAATGCCCATGTTGAGAACCAATGCCTATGATAAGAACCAATGCCCGTGATAAGAACTGATGCCCATGTTACGAACCGATGCCCATGTTAAGAACCAATGCCCATGTTACGAACTGATGCCCATGTTACGAACCGATGCCCATGTTAAGAACCAATGCCACTGTTACGAACCGATGCCCATGTTTAGAACCAATTCCCATTTTCTCGCCAATTATCACCTCTGATCTGTATTTTTGTTTACAATTAATAGTTTCACAATAATGTTTAAATGTATTTCATCCATCATTTACAATTGATGCGACTTCAGAATCGAGTCGAACATAGAATATTCTCAAATTGTTGGTTGAATCTAAAATTGTTGGTTGAATCTAAAATTGTTGGTTGAATCTAAAATTTTTGGTTGAATCTAAAATCGTTGGTTGAATCTAAAATTGTTGGTTGAATCTAAAATTGTTGGTTGAATCTAAAATTGTTGGTTGAATCTAAAATTGTTGGTTGAATAGACTCTTTTATAGACTGGACTTTGGCAACCATCATGCATTTCATTTAGAGAAAAAAAATTGTCGATTTCCAGGCCTACGGTGAGATCCAAATGTTTCTCTGAAATGCACATGGCAACACGTGTACATGTAAAAACATGAAATATCAGGACTGTTAAATTATGCGGAACAAAAAGAAGCTGAAAGCATTCACAAAATTAATGTAAATTTAAAACTATAAAGAAAAACTGGAATACGAGGTAACACGCATGCGCATCACTTGCAACATTATTGGGGTGGGGGGGGGGCAGTAAGTCCAAAGAAAATAAGAGTGGCTCCTTAGAATAATTTCTCTGAAATGTGAGGTCCACGAATCGCTCTATAAATAAGCTTCAACAACACACCACGTGTCTCCACGTTCTGAATCGGGTATCCAACATCTAGAAATATTCTACACAGGAAAGGAAAACCAAGCACACATACCATGCCCATACTGTTAGACATCCAACTCACAGTGGACATATCCCACACATGAATAGGAAAACCAAGCACAAATACCATGTCCATATACTGTTAGACGTCCAACTCCGTGGAAATACTCTACAAACATGAGCCGAGATGAGCACACTTATCCACTGTTGGACGTCGGACATCAAACCCTCATAGAAATATCCTCGGGAATGAGTCCACGCTCTCGCCGTCCGTTGGTTTTATAGAGTATAGTCCTTTAATGTATTCATCGAGTGCGGATTGTAATTCGAAATTCCGGATTAGAAAAGCGGATTGAACACATCCCTTATTAGTAGGTCTATCCGATTAAGGCAGAAGATCGGAAATCCCCGGAGAGACTAAGAGCCTTAGGACAGATTATAGGAGTGATGCAAACGGGTGAGAGCCGCTTCGAACCCAAAGGTGCACTTCTGTTTAGATTAGGGTTCTCAGAGAGATCGATCGCGTGGGACTTACGGGCAGGAGAGCCGTGATGAACATTTGTAGCTTTGATGAAGGTGTTTGGTGGGAAATTATGCTCTGGGTGATGGCGGTCATAGTTGGAAATACATCAAATAGATCAATAATCTGACATTGTGTTATAGTTTGCGAAGATCTATTTAATAGAGTATTATTTCAGATCATATTTATACCTACTGAATTTAGCATATTTAAAAAAAAAGATAAGCGTTGGAGTTAGAGAGTACATGTATTTTTATGTAATTAAAAAAATGTATCACATGATCTTTAAGTATAACTTTTCACAATTACTCAGTTCTAAAAATAGCACTAATCTGCCTCTCGTATTGAGCGTTGAGCCGGCTGATCATTTCACTAACATTGATTTAAAGACCATTTGATTTGAGCAAACACGTCACTGGAAAGTGGGGTTTTATTTTTGTAGCCGTCGTTCCTCTGCCGTAGTGTCTCAATATGTTATGTGCTCATCGCATATTCTTTAAACATACATTTAAAACATTATAATTCCAATCTTAGGATGTTTAATGAGCGTCATCACCACTCTTTCATTTAATTTCATCACATTATAGTTTATGTACATGTATATATATTTAAATATTTTGTCGAAACGTCAAATGAAATTTGACAGGTCTTGAAATTTCTCAAAGGCCTATGTATTCGAAACACTTCGAAATTCGACGTCTCATATTTGACGTCTGATGAAATTTGACGTCTGATGAAATTTGACGTCTGATGAAATTTGACGTCTGATGAAATTTGACGTCTGATGAAATTTGACGTCTCGTGAAATTTCCCAAAACGACTGTTTATTCTAAACACTTGGGATTTCCTGTTACTTTTCCTTTAGAAGTCTATGAAACGAGACGTCTTTATTTCTTGTCAGTCAGACCTCGAAGACGAACGAATTTTTTTTTTCAGTGGCGTTGTTGAACAAGAACAATTTCATGCGTTTAAAACACCATTAACAACCAGTAACGACACGGTAACAAGTCACGCATTGGTTCACTGCCTGCATGATCAAATTCAACCTGTTGTTACACTTATTTTTTTCCCCCCACCTTTTCCAGATTGGCAAGGCGAGAGCTACCATAGTCAGGGAGAGCCCCGCCCACACGCCGCCATCTTTCCCCACTCACAGCACCTGCTCCATCACGGCCTGGAGCACGGCCAGCACACCGCTCTAGACCACCAGCAGGTAGGACATTAGCTAGGACATTGTGAGGAAGGAAATGACTATTGAAAGCCATCATAAGATAGTCATAGGACTTATATATGGGCATGCCGAACTTTGAGTAGTAGGACATTAGCTTTAGGATATTGGTAAGAACGACATAGCTAGACAAAGCCATCATAAGTTAGGACATGCACATACGCCGGCAGAACTTTGTATTTGAGTGGTAGGGCATTAGCTTGAACCCAAGCAATCAAGACGATATACATATAGCCCACCAGCAGTTAGGACCTCACTAAAACACTGCTAATGGGCACTGGCGTAGAAAAGGGGGTGCAGAGGGGGTGGTCCGCCACGGGCGCCACTTTTTTTCTTATATGGAGGGGGGTATTTTAGCTACTTTAGAGGTTGTTGTTGTTCGTGCAATTGGGCGGAAAACCTCTTGGCCCGCCGCGAGCGGCACTTAGACTAGCAACATCACTAATTGTGGCACATAGGGACATTATTTGGCTATTGGTTAATAGGACACTAGTAAACTTTGGTAACTAAGTCTGATCTGACGTTTAGACTAAATTAGACCTTAGTTTAACTACACGGTCACCGTAGGATGTTAGCGTCATTAGCGTTACTGCATTATGTGGAAACATGCCATAACTTGAATGTAGGCATTCGCAAAACAAATATATTTTTTCTTCTCATATATCCAGATTCATTCCAGCTCACAGCTGACCAGCTTGGGTCAACTTCCGGTCGGCATCCACGGAGGCCACACCCAGCTCGGCGACGTCGGCACCCTGTCCCCGCCCACCCACGACGCGCGCACCATGGCCAGCATGGCCTACCCGCCCTCGTCGCACAGCCACGCCCACGTGCACGGACACAACCACGCCCTCTCCCACAGCCACTCTCCCAAACCCAGCCCTTACAGTGTCAACGGGCTGTCCCTGAGCACGCCCAATGTGGACCTGCTCCACCCGGCCATGGGCTATCAGAACGACATGTTCTGTAAGTATATAGAACACTTAGTAACACTTGATTCCTTGATTGCTAGTATTAAAAAAAAAAAAAAAGAAAAGAAGAAGAAGAAAAGACGTAGATCAGTGGTTCTCAACCTTTGTAATGCCGATACCCCTTAATACAGCCCCTCGTGTTGTGGCGACCCCCTGCTAATAGAACGACATGTTCTGTAAGTATATAGAACACTTAGTAACACTTGATTCCTTGATTGCTAGTATTAAAAAAAAAAAAAAAAGAAAAGAAGAAGAAGAAAAGACGTAGATCAGTGGTTCTCAACCTTTGTAATGCCGATACCCCTTAATACAGCCCCTCGTGTTGTGGCGACCCCCAACCTCAAAATTATTTACGTTGCTACTTTATGACACTAGAGTGTATGTATTTCCGATGGTCTTAGGTGACCCCTTGAAAGGGTCATTCGACCCCCCCCTCCCCCAAAAGGGTTCGCGAACCACAGGCTGAGAACCGCTGGCTTAGATATTTCACCCTAATTCCCGGCCAAGCGTTTACAATGTTTTTCTCCTAAAATACAAATAGAAAGGGCCTCACATTAAATTACAGTCTTTCCTCGCCACTTCGACCTTCGTGGTTTCGCTCTATCGCGGTTTAACAATCATAAACATGAAACACGTATTCATTCAAAAGTTGATCCAGAGTCGAGATACTCACAACGGTACATTGCTGCGCGCTCTGTCGTCCGAGTCAATGATACACCCCTGTGTTACAATTAAAATTACTGTACGTATTGACCGTTGGTCTAAGTATTCGAGCACCCCGAGAGTGTCTTATAACGTTAAAACCATCTCTAGAGGGCCGTGCACAGGTTTTTCTATGCATCACTAACAACGAAAATATTCGATTGAAAAATTAAGGCTCCCACTTCGCTGAAATTCACTTGTCGCGGAAGTCTGGAACTGATTGACCCAGATTGACCTTTGCGGAGAAGGATAAAACAACAAGAAGAAGATAAAGAAATTTTGGGTTTAATTTGTCTGAGTAAATTGTTTGATAATAACAGCATACATTTACATTTACAATAAAGCGCACTGTGTGTGGTAATGTATGAAGAGGCACTCTTGATCCGCTGTAGCCTTGGCCAAAAAACAAAATAGAGGCTGTATTTAATAAGCTTCACTTACAGCATTGTTAATTTGTAAATGTTTTAAGGACTTCAGAATCTTGTACTTTTTTTTAAAATGTTACCAAATCATGTTTTAGCCCAGTGGGGTCAGGGACGTTTTCAGGGCAAAAGTGACTGCTATTAAATTCTGATCTAGTATCTGGTAGGATCCATTAAAAAAGAGCTTCAAAGAAAAAGGAAAAGAGCCACATGGGCCATGAGGCTCTCGAGCCGCATGTTCCCGACCCTTGCCTTAGACTTAAGTATTCACAGATTAGAGTCCAGGGGCTTATTTGCTGATAATTGTAATTATCAGAACTTGACCGGCAACCATTTGAGCACTTGAATTCTGGGAACGACAAAAAAAAACAACAAAAAAACCAACAAAAAAAACAAACAACAGAAACCTTTGTATAATGGCGATGGCTTGTTATGGGGGGGGGGAGGGAGAAGGTGGGGAGGTATGGATTTCGGGGGTTTGGGGGTGGGAGTGTTGGAAGGGGAGGCTACCGTATCAGAAGTTGACGAGTTTTTTTTCCCCTTTCTTTCATTTCCGCAGCACCATGGGCGGCAGAACTTGATTGTAAGTCAGTTTGTGTGTTTGTCTTTATGTTAGCTGCACAAACATATATCTATATACATATTATATCTCATGCAAACACTACTAGAGGATGCTAAACACAAACATATACTAACATAAGCATTATGATGCGGGCACATACACTATCTCATACAAAAATGGGTTCATGAAAGACATTTGGGGATGACATTTTAACGTATTAAATAATTTACAGAAACTAACAACTAACAAAGCAACTAACAGCTAACAAAGCAACTAACAGCTAACAAAGCAACTAACAGCTAACAAAGCAACAAACAGCTAACAAAGCAACAAACAGCTAACAAAGCAACTAACAGATAACTTCTAATGATATTTAGCACTAACTTTTAATATCAGTCGTTCTTCTTCTTATATTTGAGGGGTCCACGATCAATTTGTTGATCATTCTGGCTCCTGGTTTAAGTTTAGTTGGTTTTAGCTGTGTGCATTCAAACAAATTATGTATGTATTAGCTATGTCATTGTTATAGGCCATAGTTATAAGCATAGCACGCTTCTCGACGCTTCTACGCTGTGTAGAGTCACACTATGTATATTATATTAACCGATGTCCACACAGAGCCGATATGTTTTGTCAATTCTTCCTTCTTCCCATTAGAAACATTACTTTATCATTTCATCTATAAATCATCCATGAAGACATTGTCTGTTTTTTTTAAAAACGTTTAATGTTTTGTTGAGGCAAGAAAGTCTCCCCTAAACTTCGACTACCGCATATAAAAATAAAAAAAAAAGAATGAGTTGTCTCCACTGCTGAAAGATTGATCCATTTTCTTCCACATACCGCAAGTTCTCGTTCCTAAAATGAAAATAACATAGTCTTTTCAGTTTAAATGTGTATATAAAACATAATATGAATCTCAGTTTGTAGTTTTTTCCCCCATGTTTAAATATATCTTAGGGCCTTTAATGTTTGTGATTACGGGTGTTCCGTTCAATCTTTTGAGTATGCCACCCCCCAAACATTATTTATCAGTTCCGCCGCCATGGTGAACATACGTACATATCTATGATTCGGGGGTGTCAACCAGGTGGGAGTGACGGAGCTTATAATTTAACCCCCCACCCCTCATCCACCCTCCCACCCCCCTTCCCCGAAAAAAAAAAAAGAAGAATGATGCCAAATGGGAGTTGTCAAAACGTATCGACTCCGAGGTCCAGTCCAGAATTTACAGAATCAAATCTGATCAGTGTCAACCAGGTGGGAGTGACGGAGCTTATAATTTAACCCCCCACCCCTCATCCACCCTCCCACCCCCCTTCCCCGAAAAAAAAAAAGAAGAATGATGCCAAATGGGAGTTGTCAAAACGTATCGACTCCGAGGTCCAGTCCAGAATTTACAGAATCAAATCTGATCAGTTTGAAATGAAGTATTCTTCTTTCACCATCTACACTGTCATGCGACTGTAACCTCGATCCTCGGTTCAAAATATCAATTTAATGCCCAGAAAATACAATAGAATATGATCACACCATCCTCATGACTCCCAACGTGACCCCCGCAGATACTGTACAAAAAAAAAAAAAAAAACAAAAAAAAAAAAATGAAAAAAAAAAAAAAAAGAAAAAAAAAATAAAAAAAAAAAAAAAAAAAAAAAAAAAAAAAAAAAAAGCTTTCATATAAGTTTGACGACAAAGTAAAAATGTGATTAAAACTTTAAAAAAAAAAAAAAAAAAAAATTAAAAATTTAAAAACAACATAAAGACTTTTTCCCTGAGACGGTCAGAAATCAATACTGTCCTTCAGTGTTTACAAATTCACGGCTTTGACAAGAGACGCGCCTGCCTTTCTCTTTCTCTCCTTTTTCTTCCTCCAAGAAAAGTTCTTCGTGTTTGCTCGCCAATTTGTCGCCGGGCTTATGCGGCCTTGCGCCGATACAATGGCTACAAATATGATGTTACAAGTCGCCCCCACTTGAAGCCTCGTCATCAACAGCCAGTGGAGATAAAAAGGGCTTATTCCTTTAGCCCCTTGTTGGCTCGTCATTTTCCATGATGTCCCACGTCTTTGTGGGGGCCTAGGACTTCCAGTGGTGTATAGTCTTGACGCGCACACGTCATAATCAGGGGCGCATCCCAAGCAATGGGGTCATCTGGACTCACTACGTTAATCCGTTCATTTGGCGTGTGCGGTAAAAGGGGGAGGGGTTGGGTTTTGATGCATTTGACATACAAAAGGTATACGTTCTGAAAGAAAACAAAAAACCTATTCAGTGCCATTAGTATCGGTGCCTGGCGCCTTCTGTCCTACTCTACTTCAAGTCTCAGCGTCTTTTCTTCGAGGTCCGCCAATGTTCACAGTTCTATCAAAAACCTCTTCGGCCGCTCGTTCTCAAACCTGTCAGTCAAACGGGTCTGTGACCACACCCCACCCCCCTCTCGCGCCCCTGCCACCGTACCCCCACCCCCGCACTCCGGATCTGGAGCCGTTTCTTTTCAGTTTCCTGCTCTTGTCCCCCCGGCCCGGCTCCTCCGTCGTCTTTGACGGAATGTCTCCGGTGTTGTCCTCGCTTTTCATCCCGTCACGAATCGCTCCCCTTTCGCAGCCTGTCCGCTTCAATGGGGAAAATTGGCTTTTTATGAGAATGTCACTTATAGCAGCCTGATGTTACTGCCGAGACGGGGGAAACATGAGGGGGTGGGGGGAGGCATCGGAAGAGGGGGTGGGGGGGAGAGGAACTCCATATGGGTCATGCAAAAATAATGGAAAGAGGTGAAATTGAGAGAAAGAGGGTGGGGGGCGGGAATGGGGGGGATAAGTCAGGGGGGGGGGGTCGAAGG
>CAXITT010000620.1:1827-26619 GCA_964033795.1 Lymnaea stagnalis | reverse complement strand
CAACAACAACATGAACAACAACAAGATGAACAATAACAACATGAACAACAACAAGATGAACAATAACAACAAAAACAACAACAACACGAACAACAACATGAACAACAACACCATGAACAACAACAAGATGAACAATAACAACACGAACAACAACAAGACAACCAACACCAGCAGCGGCACCGCCAGCAACAACAACAACAACAACAACAACAGCAACAGTAGCAGCGGCCAAAACGGCGGCACCACGGCCACGCCGCCACCCAAGAAAGAACTCAAAACCACACCACCTCCGGCGTCGGTCTCGCCCGTCGACTACAAGCCTCCCGTCCCGTCCCCGATACTCCACAGCTCAGGCGGGCCCCTCTCCGGGGTCAACCAGCCCCGGCGGGACAGCAACGACGTCTGGAACCCGGCGAACCCCATGTTCCAGCCGATGTCGGACTTGAGCAGCTGCATGCAGCGCCAGCACTACGGGCTGCCCAACGGCCAGTCGCAGTACGGGCAGCAGAACTATAACAGCTACCACCACTACGGCGCCAACATGGACTCGCCCTACTCACTCTCGGGCATGCAGATACCGGTCATGCCCGGCTCGCACCAGATGGGCAACGTCTCCTCACAGCACTACCAGATGTCCGGGTACGGGGCGCTTCCGTCGGCCAACACCCTTCCCCGCCCCAACACCCAGGCGCATTCCGACTGCGGCGACTACAAAGACTACGTCCGTTTGTTCTGAAGTCACGACGGCGTCAGATAGAATCTCGTGACGCCCAAGTCCTGACTCGGAAGCTAAAAAAAAAAAAAGAGAGAAAGAAATAAAAACGTGACTGCGGCGACTACAAAGACTACGTCCGTTTGTTCTGAAGGCACGACGGCGTCAGATAGAATCTCGTGACGCCCAAGTCCTGACTCGGAAGCTAAAAAAAAAAAAAAGAGAAGAAGAAATAAAAACGGTTCGCGGTACATGTCCGCAATGGCCAAGCCAATGGGAATCTACCAGCGCTGACGGTGAGCACTGACGGCCAGCATTGATGGCCAGCACTGATGGCCAGCATTGATGGCCAGCACTGACGGTGAGCACTGACGGCCAGCACTGACAGTCAGCACTGATGGCCAGCATTGACGGCCAGCGTTGACGGTGAGCACTGACGGCCAGCATTGAAGGCCAGCACTGACGGCTAGCACTTACGGCCAGCCCGAAGAGTCGATGAAAGCAAAACAATTTTTTTAACGTCACGTTTGGTAAGGAGTCGTCATCAACTGGAAGCAAGCAAGAACACCTCCGTTGATATCCCAGGCGATGACCTGAATTCTATAGACAATTTGAACGGCATTTGCAACCAGCAATTGTCTTATCTGTGTGACCTCATGATGGACCTTGTGTGATTAATGAATATGATGGTATTCAGCTTGATTTTTTTTTAAGGTTTGTGAGGGTCGGGGTTTTGTAAAGAGTGAGGAATAAGGTAAAGGTGTGTGGGTGGGGGTGGGGGTGGGGGGCAAATGATTAAGAGACTGAAGTACGGTGAGTGTTGTCTTTGAAATGACTGTCCAGGGTGACTGGCCATCTTACTTGTAAATTATTGTAACATAACGCTGTTCAAGAGATTCCTTGTTGTACCACATACTGGCTGTACTATCAAACTATAGTGACGCCTGTTATTCGCTATGATCATACGAATATAGTATAGACAATGTATGGCCATAAAGCTACCTTGTTGTACCACATCCATGACTGTGGCACAGAGGCGTAATTGTACCAGAGGCAAGACTCAGCCACAGAGACATAATTGCACCACAGGCCTCACTGAGCCACAGAGACATAACTTTATAACACAGACATAGCTATGCCGCATACATAATATGCACCACAGGGACGTGCTTGAACCACAGAGACATAATTGTACATACTATATTAATCTGCTATAACACTATAACATCCTTGTACCTCAGTGACATGAACGAGACCAGAAACCCGCCCCCCCGCGAACAATTTTACGACCAACAACGTCCATCAACTATTCACCAGTTACTCCACTGATCTGACCGGTAACCAAGACTCAAATTCACTAACGTACTTTTAAAACGTTCTAGTGGAAGAAATTGAAACATATCTCATGATCTCCTTTAAAAAAAGATTAATTTTTAAAAAAAAATTGTGCAAAGCTCAACACAGACACATTGAGAATATCACCATTAAAGAGCAGTCGTAGAAATGACAAAATTCCTCGCGTGTTAAGAATGTTGGCGCCAATTCGTTTGTAGTTTAACTTGTACGTAAGTCCTGTTGAAAGGGTCTCAGACCAGCCGACCCCCCCCCGCCACCCCCACAGACCGACCGACACCCCCCCCCTCACAGACCAGCCGATACCCTCCTCACAGACCAGCCAACACCTCTTCCCGACCAGCCGACCCCTCCCCCTCCCACATAATGAGTTATTGTAAATATGAAACCAACCATTTTTATGACTATCCCAAACATTTAGTTTTACATACAAGTTATGTATTCACACGTCTCTGACATTTGGAACAGTTAACACTGTCAGTTGGCGCAATTAATATACAATGATATATTCCCCACATGGACCCCACCCCCCTCCCACCCCCAAGTCAACAAGACATGTCCGTAACGAAATACGTGTACAATAATTGAAATACTCAGTGTGACGCTGGAGGAGGAGCTCTAGCTATTGATAGAGTGCATTTGACTTTCATTTCGTCTTATAGTTGACTAAATGAAATTGACTTTGACAGTTGACTTTTTGGAGGAAAATTTAGACACATTTAATCGGCATTGACTCGGACTGATCAGTTTGACTTTGAACAGATCATGAAACTAGACATAGACATTGACATCACGTCTCAGATCCAACATTAAGTCACGCGTCCACCGGGTTCGACTTGAACAATCCGCTACAGCAGACATACAACGGGTCATTTGCGACAGACAGCGACGGCACACACAAACAAGTCATGTGCCGGTAAGATTTGACTTGGACAGTGACAGCAGAAATCACACCAGCCATGTCCCTGATCAAATATGGACCAATGCGTTACCCTAGAATCTCGCTGCCGTATCTGGACACCGGAGCGGTGTGAGACGACGTATGGTGAGCGGATGAATTGCTGAAATTGCGAGTCAATATCATCGATGTCCTTATAAAGTAGATTGTATATACGTGAAGTATGGCTTTGTGAGCATGGTGATTACCTACAATGACAAACAATAATGCTATATCATCAATAAATATGTCTGTGTATCGTTTATGTATGTTTATTTTTTATCTGTTTCGAATAAACAATTTCCTACTATGCCTGTATATCAACACACCAAAATTTAAAGTGTTACCCAACGCTGGGTGGAGATTGACACATGTTGCTATAATTGATGTTTATCAATTTGCATCAAGCCATAGTGTTTAAAAAAATATCTAAAAAAACCAGCAACTATCCATCTGTTAAGCCAGTGCAAAATAATATAAAAAAAATCATAATTCATTTCAATTTTATGTAATACAATAGCCGCAAATGACTACCACTAAGACCACATGACCACAACATTCCCACAGCAATAGCCCAGGGACTCCAAAAGTCATTTAATCATTCCATAGTCATTCCATCCCACCAATGGGCTGTGATGGTTTCAACCATACCAAAAAAAAAACAAAAAAAAACAACTACACCCTCAGTTCCAGTCCCACCCTAACTTCACTAATAGCCCAGGGACCCCAAAAGTCATTTAATCATTCCATAGTCATTCCATCCCCCCAATGGGCTGGGATGGTTTCAACCATACCAAAAAAAAAACAAAAAAAAAACAACTACACCCTCAGTTCCAGTCCCACCCTGACTTCACTCGGCGCCGCCCCCCCCCCACTATTTGACCAACTCAAGCTCCCCATCCTTGCGATATAACTCTATTGCAAGTGCAGGTCAAACCTCTTTGGTTTCCGGGAAGACATTTGGGAAGACATTTGCGCTCTACGGTGTTTGACCATGTTTGTGTCCCCATATATTCCACCTACTGAGTTTGTATCACCGTGCTTGTGCCACAGTGTTTGTTTAGCCGTGTTTGTATCACTGAGTTTATATCACATGTATAACCTGCTAATGTGCAATAAATGACACCTATTTAAAGACGACCCCCGCGACAACAGCCAAAAAGACCATTCCATTCCATTCAATATATATATATTAACCGACGCTAACCATAAGTAACGCTTACGACACTTTACCTGACTCCAAGAACTGACACCACGCGTCTCCACAATTGTGCTGTTTGTAGATATAAAAAAAAAAAAATTAAAATTAACAGCTAACAGGGTTGCTGATTCTGATAAACAAACATTGGGTACCACTTCCACTTCCGGTATATTACGTCACGCAGAGGCAACGTTCTTTTGCGGACAAATTTATTCTGAAGCCAAAAAGTTTTAAAACATTTTATTCTCCTTCTGATGTTTTACAAATGTAAGACGCTGATTCAATCCGGCTTAGCGACTCTAATTATGACCACAAGGACCCCCACCCCCCCAAGCTGAAATCTTGTAGCTTTATAACCACGAGAATCCCTGTTCATACACAATGCCCGTTTATAGTGTTTTTTCTTTCATTATTTGTATTTTATCGTTAAAATACTAGTTAGCAAATGTCCGATTGGAATGGACACGAGCGTGCATGAGATTATTTTAGTTGTAACGGTGTGCTTTTTTTTTTAATGCACACCTTTGATGCGGGGATTCCCAACTCAGAATTGTATTTATGTACATGTTTTTAATTATTATGAACAAGTTGTCCATTTTGGAGAAATATATCTATGCTATTGTCTTCAATAAATGCAAGTATTGTATGCTCCCAGCTCGCGTCAGTTATTGCTTTGGTCCGTGGCTCGTTTTATACTGTCTGAACGTGATAGCAAGACAGCGATAACTGCCTTGTCCTCACTGCGACGCGCTGTCTTCGTTGTGACGTGTAGTCTTTATTGTGACGTGTTGTCTATATTGTGACGTGTTGTCTTTATTGTGACGTGTTGTCTTTATTGTGACGTGTTGTCTTTATTGTGACGTGTCGTCTTTATTGTGACGAGTCGTCTTTATTGTGACGTGTTGTCTTTATTGTGACGTGTTGTCTTTATTGTGACGTGTTGTCTTTATTGTGACGTGTTGTCTTTATTGTGACGTGTTGTCTTTATTGTGACGTGTTGTCTTTATTGTGACATGCTGAATGCAAGCTTTTGGAATCCAATTGTTTTTAATTTATTTACTTATCTTTTTTAAATAGTGAATGTCACTGTGGATTTGATATGTGACAGTGGAATATGATATGTGGCAGTGGATTTTAAACTACTCTTATTGAATACACGGAAAATCGATATAACTGCCTCGGTGTATTGTTTCGTCTTGACACAGAGATATATGACATGCTATATAGGTGTATAAAACGACATAGAGTTGTTACACGACATAGAGGTGTATAACATGACATGGAGGTGTATAACATGACATAGAGGCGCATAACATGACATAGATGTGTATAACATGACATAGAGGTGTATAACTTGACATTGAGGTGTATAGCATAACATAGAGGTGTTTAACATGCCATAGGGGTGTATAACATGACATAGAGGTGTATAACTTGACATAGAGGTGTATAGCATGACATAGAGGTGTATAACTTGACACAGAGGTGTATAGCATGACATAGAGGTGTCTAACATGACATAGAGGTCTATAACTTGACATAGAGGTGTATAGCATGACATAGAGGTGTCTAACATGACATAGATGTGTCTAACATGACATAGAGGTGTATAACTTGACATAGAGGTGTATAGCATAACATAGAGGTGTATAACATGACATAGGGTATAACATGTCGTAAAGTAGTATAAAATGACATAAATCAAAGGCGTATAGCATGAGGTAGAGGGGTATAACATTAAGGATATGTGTTTCCTGCAATGATACACCTTTAATGACATTAGAAAGTATTTCAATGTCATAACTAAAAAACTAAAAAAAACAAAACAAACAAAACAAACAAAACAAACACACACACACATACACACAAACATTCTGCGACATTGACGTTTACCATTTCGATTCATCCACCAAACACTTTTATTTCAAATCCTGTACTTTTGGCTTTTAGACCATGGTGTAACATGTGTTTGATTTTTTCCCCCGATAAGCCCCAACACCACCACACCACACCCCCCCTATTAAAAAAAAAACCCAACTGACTTCAGCGTCCCGTGAACAGCTCCAGTGCGAGCACACAATGGACCGTGCCCAAGCATTCTTCAATGTGGCTGTCTGGCGTGAGCTCAGTCAGCTTAGTATCGAACTTTTCAACTGAAAAGATCTATTACAATTTCGTCAGTCTATAACTACAGTGTTGTCCCATCTTCCCCCTGATCTGATTCAAGGGCACGAAATGCAAGCATAGACTCGGTACAACCATCATATGCCGGGTAGGTTTTAACAAGCGCTGAAATCAAATATCTAAAACAACAATTGAGGGGAAGAACAAATAGCAATCACTAAAGGGTAATTTCGAATTAATAGTTTAGCGGTGAAGTAGGTAATTACAAAGAACGATGCGATGAGAATATCTTAATTTTGATATCAATGTTAAGGATTATAGCAAAATTTTGATATCAATGTTAAGGATTATAGCAAAATTTTAATATCAATATTAAGGATTATAGCAAAATTTTGATATCAATGTTAAGGATTATAGCAAAATTTTGATATCAATGTTAAGGATTATAGCAAAGTTTTGATATCAATGTTAAGGATTATAACAAAATTTTGATATCAATGTTATAGATTATAACAAAATTCTGATATCAATGCAATCGATTTTAACAAACGGCCTAAAGAAATCCTTTCGTATTTACAGCCTATAGTTGTTTTTTTTTTTGTTGTTGGGACGAGTAGGGAGAGCCATTGTTTATTTTTAAAACCTTTGTATACGCCTCTGGAGATTTCACGGCGTCCCCTGTGGAAGGTAAGCTTTGAGCGGCGCATGGCCTCCAGAAAGCACAAATAATTCAGCCGTTTATGTAAAGAGTGAAGCTGCATGTCATTGCAACTGCGCATATTTCAGCCATCTTGAGGCGCAAGATAACCATGTGTGACGTCTGATCGATAGAGCACCTTGGGTCCCTCTACGGCTTGGAAGATAGAGTACTGGGAAGTAGGGAACTGTCAAGCAGAGTACTGGAAAGTAGAGTAGTAGGACGTAGAGCACTGGTAAATAGAGAAATGGAAAATAGAGTACGGGGAAGAAGAGTACTTGGAAACAGAATACTGTTAAGCAGATTAATGGGAAATAGACTACTGGAAAGTAGAAGACTAGGAAATAGAGTCCTGGGAAATAGAGTACTGGGAAATATAGAGTACTGGAAAGTAGAGAGCTGGGAAGTAGAGTACTGGGAAACAGATTACCGGAAAACGGAGAACTGTGAAATAGAATACTGTCAAGTAGATTACTGCGACATAAACTACTAGGAAGTAGAAGACTGGGAAATAGAGTACTGGGAAGTAGAGTACTTGGAAATAGAGTACCGGGAATTAAAGAACTGGGAAATAGAGTTGTTGTTCGTCCGTCGAGGATCGACGATGACCATCGAGTCGTCTGGTGACTGATGACTTGCGCGGGTGACTTTTGTTTAAAGTGAGGAAGAGTTGCGCAGCGTCAACCTCACTCTCTCGTCCGAGCCCACCGTATCCAGTGGCAAGACTCTACGTCAAGACGACCAGGGATGGGTACGGTTGCAGGAATTGACATTGTATGCGCCTTACGGGACTCCAACTCCGGGTTTGAACTCAGAGTTTCCTTCTCTTAGATGAGTTGCCGACCAAGGTTAACGAGTCTCATCCACCCGGGAAGTAGAGTACTGGTAAGTAAAGAAATGGGAAGAAGAGTACTAGAAAGAAGAGTCCTGGAAAACACGGTCCTGGGAAACAGGGTCCTGGGAAACAGGGTCCTGGGAAACAGGGTCCTGGGAAACAGGGTCCTGGGAAACAGGGTCCTGGGAAACAGGGTCCTGGGAAACAGGGTCCTGGGAAACAGGGTCCTGGGAAACAAGAGTACTGTGAATTAATGCGAACCGAAAAAAATGAAACTGAAGGCACAGGAGAGAACAGTACGTGTATGAGTGTTGGGGCTTGGGGGGGGGGATATAAAGCAACGACAAAATGACAGGATGACAGCAGCGATGACTCTAACCGTCTGATTTAAGGGACACGCCTTTATGACAGCAAGGGGCGTGGCTATTGCCAATGCCATATCAACCAAACGAGGGGTGGGGTGGGGGGGAATATTAATTATTTTGAAAAACTAGGGTTGGGCCACATATGAGCTAATTTTGATTCTGGCCCCCTCCCCTTTCCCGTAACCATAATTTATTATACTTGTTATATATTTATTATACTTTCCTAGATACGCAACCAGGCAAATGATGGAAAAACTCAGAGAAAAAGCTTGTAAAAATATACATTTAAAAATATCTGTGTTCACGAAAGTTAATAATTTATTTTCATTTGAAATTCACTTGTAATATGCGTTGGATTGCCACTCAGGTAACACCACACCACAGGTAGCGTCACATAATTTTTAACACCACATACCACGTAACATTACACACTAGGTAGGACCACACCTAGTTAGTGCAAATACGCAGGTAGCACAACATGTATGTAGCACCACATCGCAGGTAGCACCACACCCATAAAGCACCACAAAACCAGATAGCGCCACACACCAGACAGCAGTCCACGCAGGTTGTTCCAAGCAACCAGGTAGCACCACATACTAGATGGCGCCACACGCCAGGAAGCACCCCACACCAGGTCCCAGTTAGTGGAACACACCAGGTTGTACCACATACCAGGTAGCACCACACGCCAGGTAGCTCCACACACCAGGTTGCACCACACACCAGGTAGCGTCACACGCCAGGTAGCACCACACACCAGGTTGCACCACACACCAGGTAGCACCACACAGCGGGTAGCACGGCACGCCATGCAGCACCACACAAAAGGTTGCACCACACGCCCGGTTGCACCACACACCCGTTAGCACCACACCCTATAGGTAACACATGCGAAGACCCGACATTTCTTATCGCTACCACTCCTGGCTACATTTGGGGGGGGGGGGTGGATATATTTTATTCTCAATCGTACGCCAGTGATTAAGGCTCTTGCTCTTGGCCCAGCTGTTCCAAGCTGTTGAGACGTAGACGAGCGCGTATTGTATGTTGTAGCTTCTATAATCTGAGCAACGCACCCATTGTTGGTGGGCCCCCCGTGGGTGGGGGGTGGGGGCCTGATTGGCCCAGCAGCTGACGTACACACCAGATTTACTTCTCTCGTTGTTGTGACCCGTCTTCTTTATGGTGACTGAAGTCGATATGCACCGCGGGCTTTCTTTGCGCCCGAGGGCTTAAATTACAACTCAATCGAAAAGGTCGCGCTATACCATTAAGAAACCGTTATGTCAGTGGCGTAGCTGGGGGAGGGAGGTCCAAATTTGAAATTCCCCCCAGGCCCCTACTTGAGGGGGGGGGCCCAAAGGAGTACCCGAAAAATTTTGTTACATTAAATAATGTCGAATGTCAAAATGGAGGGGCCCCTAAAGAGGCCAAGCCCCCGGGCCCCCAAATCCCTAGCTACGCAACTGCGTTATGTATCATTTCGGTTATGGTAGTCGCATGACCTGGTGTTGTTTAAGTATGTGCTCAAATTGATGTCTAATAATATTATTTTAATAAAAAACCCACAAATTTTCAGGGTAAAATTACTTTATTTCAGGCATCGCTGATTTGTTGCGCCGTAAATCACGTGCTATTTGTGTATATCTATCCATTCCAGCTGACGGGCCAAGTATGAGGAAAACTGATCCTAATTTAGTTAGTCTTAGTGATGTCATAGACTCTGTGCGGTTTTGATATGCTGAGACATTAAAAACTATAAACTTTACGCGGGGCCGTGGATCTGAGAGTTCATTGTGAAATGTTGCGTGATGACGTCATAAGTGCAGACATGATTTTGCAACGTGCGCCCTCCTGCCCCCCCCCCCAAAAAAAAAAACAACAACCTTTCCCCCTATCACGTTAACATTTTTAACAAAAACACACACAGAACTTATGTTTAAAATGTCTTCTTCCTCATAAAGTTAATAACGTGTTTCCACGCCACTCCACGCAACAATTTTTGTCTACCATTGTTCCTGTTTTGTTTTATAAAAGCCCTACTGGTTGTTTTAGCAAAGTTTCCTATAATGATGATCACACAATCGATCCTTTAAGGCTCTCTCTATATATTTATGAATGTTAATTTTTTAAATTTTTTTTTTACACTGGCGTGCATGCTCATTTTTAATACTAAAGCAGTGAGTCTTTTAGAATTTAGCAAGGTGCGGTGGCGCCACGAGGGGAGTTCAGAACGCACCTCTCACAAAAGAGGGGGCGGCCGGGGGGGGGGGATTCGTGGGGTGTCACCAACTCTAGTGACCTCTCTGACAAGTGGCTTTCTAATACAACAACTGCGAAACAAACTTTCAATTTATATTTTGAAGGAATAAAAATTTTTCTTTAGGTAGACGTAAATTCTTTTTTTAAAAAAATAATGTATTTTTCTCTTTAGAGTTACTCATGAATGAGGAATGACCGTAATTACACGGAGAGAGGGTTTATAGGTCACCGATATGACCAATTGACCTATTTCATTTGCAAATAACGTAGTTTATCTTAGTAACTTCATCACTTCCGCGCTGATTGACGGACTGCATTCAAGCTGTGTACATGAAATAGTCGAACAAGGTATGTTGAAGCTTGAATCAACAGACAGGACAACAAGGTATGTTGAAGCTTGAATCAACAGACAGGACAACAAGGTATGTTGAAGCTTGAATCAACAGACAGGACAACAAGGTATGTTGAAGCTTGAATCAACAGACAGGACAACAAGGTATGTTGAAGCATGAATCAACAGACAGGACAACAAGGTATGTTGAAGCTTGAATCAACAGACAGGACAACAAGGTATGTTGAAGCTTGAATCAACAAACAGGACAACATGGTATGTTGAAGCTTGAATCAACAGACAGGACAACAAGGTATGTTGAAGCTTGAATCAACAGACAGGACAACAAGGTATGTTGAAGCTTGAATCAACAGACAGGACAACAAGGTATGTTGAATCTTGAATCAACAGACACGACAACAAGGTATGTTGAAGCTTGAATCAACAGACAGGACAACAAGGTATGTTGAAGCTTGAATCAACAGACAGGACAACAAGGTATGTTGAAGCTTGAATCAACAGACAGGGCACTACGACCTCAACGTTTCGGGCTTAGAGCTTTCTCTTCCACAAGTATGTGATAATAATAATAATAATAATAATAATAATAATAATAATAATAATAATAATCAAGGCAGAAGTCAGCCTGGACCGGCAGTTATTGAAATCTGTCATGATGATAGCATTAGAAAGGAAGATCTTATGAAATAATTCCCGAGTGGATGTTGTGCGCCGGCCATCGAGCACTGTGATGCCCTCTCATTTGCAACTCTCACACCCCCCCCTCCCCCACCTTTTTTTCCCGCGTCGTACCGCATCTATTGCATACAAGAGAACACGTTCGTTACCCACAACAAAAAATATATTATATAAAGCGTTTTCCAGTTTACCGAAGAAATCACTACGGGAAAACAATAATGCTCAGCTCACACGATCAAATGATTACGTTGCCTTTTACGGAGGCAAAAACAAAACAAAAACAAAAAAAAATGTAGTAAGATCTATAAGTGAAAATCTTTTGGGCGGGACCAGAAAAGCGTGGTGTAAAAAGAAGTCTAAAAAAAAAAAACTTTTAGATGAAGGCATTAATGATCAGTGCCCTGTAGCAAATCTGATCTTTGATGACATCCATAGTGAGAGGGGAAAATTTGAAACAGTGTGCTGTCGTCGACGTCGGGTCAAGTTTGAACGCTATAGGTTGACGGGAAGTGGGTCAATTTGCCGTCCGAAGAATTTGCGCTAAGCACGCAGAAGTGACGTTCATATATAGGATTTACCGCTCTCCAATTTATATATATATATATATATATATATATATAATATATATTATATATAGAAGATGTGCATGTCGCCATACTGAAGCACTAACAAATTAAGGATCAATTGTCTCAAATAAATAAAAATAAATAAATTCAAAGTTCAAAACTATTTTGGCTTTTGAAAGACAAAAGAAAAGAAACTTTGAGAGAATAAGAAGTCATCTTCGTCTTTTGATTTTACACGAAATAAGAATTTAAGACTATTAGAAGTAACAAACAAAGATCCTTTTAAAAATATAGAAAAGCGTCAGCATTTTATCGAAACAAGTTATAAATAATCAACAGGCAGACGAACAGGCCGACGAACAGGCCGACGAACAGGCCGACGAACAGGCCGACGAACAGGCCGACGAACAGGCCGACGAACAGGCCGACGAACAGGCCGACGAACAGGCCGACGAACTTAAACTCAAGAAGCCTAACAAAATAAAATAAAAAATCTATTTAAAAAAACAAAGAAGAAAGAAATTAACACAACAGAAAGACATTATTCTGTCATAAAGTAAGATTACTCAATTAATTATTTAAAGTTTAAAGACACTAGCGAGGTTGCATTGCTCATAAACAATTAATCCTCACACAACAAGGAAATAGCACTCACCCCCTCCCACCCCCCCCCCAATCGGCAACCCTAAAACCAGTGCATTGGGGTATTTTTCAAACACTTGATTTGTTTCTAAACTTTAAATATTAGATGTTAAAGTTTAAAGACACTAGCGAGGTTGCATTGCTCATAAACAATTAACCCTCACTCAACAAGGAAATAGCACCCACCCCCTCCCCCCCCCCCCCCCCAATCGGCAACCCTAAAACCAGTGCATTGGGGTATTTTTCAAACACTTGATTTGTTTCTAAACTTTAAATATTAGATGATCGTCTACACACAAATCCTTTTTTAATATTCACCGATTAACCTTATAAAATGGTATAGGAAAGGGTATGGGGAAGCTTTGAAACAAAGGACCGGACAATAACATGTGAGCGTTTCGGCTAAGAGCCTTCCTCAGTAGGCAGGACAAATGAAGGTACGACAAAGAAACAGAGTATAGTTAGAAACTTAAAGTGATTGCCTTCGTTGTGGTGCCCGTAAGTAGGATTTTTCAAAACCAAGCTTACAGGAAGTGAAAGAATATATATATATATATATATAAATATATAAATATGTATATATATATAAATATATATATATATATATATATATATATGTATCGTTGCTGTGAAAACTAAGGTGTTGAATCTTAACAGACCAAAATATCATAGAGATACATAAAATGTAAGGGGGAAAACAACAAATACAGGGTATAAGTACAGGAGGAGGTGGTTTAAAATTTATCATAAGAAAAATGTATTAAATCTTTAAAAAAAACACACACAAATCCCAACAAATAAAACAAGATACAAGTGATGAGATCCCGTGCAGAGAGACAGACATTTATGGGCTGTTCTTACACGATGCTGTAATTATTGCCACAGAAAGCCCCGGCCATGGCCATGCAACAACGTGATGACGCTGCAGCTTAGGGGGTGGACGCTGGCGGCCATCGTGGCGTGCACCAACGGATTTTCCTCATTAGCGCTTAACTCCCCCCTCTCCCCCCCCCCCCCCTTTTTTTTTTTTTTTCGTGGCGTGCCGCAGCGGTCTGGGAGCATCTGATGGAAATTTTGACATGTCTCTTATATTTGGACGTTGCGTGGGGGTTGTGTGGAGGTGTTGGAGAGGGATGTGGGAGAGGAGGAGGGATGTAGCGGGAGGAGAGAACGAGGGAAAGGGGCGGGACGTTACCATATTTTTCATTCCATTTTTTTTTCAATTTTAATTTTGAATATTAATTTTTGAATAGAGCGCAATTACGCGAACATTTGCTGAAAGTTATTATTGTAATTAAAAATTCATTAAAAAGCATAACTGACAAATGGGGCTTCGTGTGCCGTCATCACGGGGGCCCGATACCTTATTTTCAGGACAGTGGCTTCCTTGTCAGATCTGAAATTCAGTGCCCAGTAATTTCGGCGACTCTAAAATCCACTACATACTTACACTACCCCATTGGCAAGTGTTTGAATGTATCACAACTAACACAAAATTGAACCATCAAGCCTGACAAAAAAAAAAAAAAAAAAAAAAAAAAAAAAAAAAACAACTGCAGAAGTGCCATTGGGCACAAGGCTCTTGAACTATCTGGCGGGCATGCTTTTCAATTTTAAGGAGGCAGATATCTGATAATAATTGCTTCAAGTTTTTTGGTTGCTGTTTTAGTTTTAAAAAATGTTGATAAATGACTTTGATATTTGATGTCTGAATGTCATTAAAATTCTGAAAAGGGTTGTTTACATTTTATGTACAAGTAGTTTTACTCGAAATAATATAAATTAAAAAACAAAATCGAATAGTAATCAAATTGGTGGGAAATTTGACCATAAGGAAAAAAAATATTAGCAAATAAACTCAGCTCATCAGTTGACACAACAGTTGTAGTTGTATCACCGTATCAACCCCAAACATCGTGGCAGTATCAAGGCTGTACCAAACCCATCACCGAACCAACCCCTTACTGTAACAACACTGCACTGTACCAACCCCTTACTGTACCAAACCCTCACTGTACCAGCCCCTCACAGTACCAACCCCTAACTGTACCAACACCCCACTGTACCAACCCCTCATTGTACCAACCCCTTACTGTATCAACCCCTCAATGTACCAAACCCTCACTGTAACAACCCCTCACTGTACCAACCCCTCAGTGTACCAACCCCTCGCTATACCAACCCCTCGCTGTACCAACCCCTCGCTGTACCAACCCCTCGCTGTACCAACCCCTCACTGTACCAACCCCTCACTCTACCAACCCCTCACTGTACCCACCCCTCCCTGCACCAACCCCACACCGTCCCAACCCCTCNCACTGTACCAACCCCTCACTGTACCAACCCCTCACTGTACTAACCCCTCACTGTACCAACCCCTCAATGTACCAAACCCTCACTGTAACAACCCCTCACTGTACCTACCCCTCACTGTACCAACCCTTCACTGTACCAACCCCTCACTGTAACAACCCCTCAGTGTACCAACCCCTCACTGTACCAACCCCTCACTGTACCAAACCCTCACTGTACCAACCCCTCAATGTACCAACCCCTCACTGTAACAACCCCTCACTGTACCAACCCCCTCACTGTAACAACCCCTCACTGTAACAACCCCTCACTGTACCTACACCCCACTGCAGCAAAAGCAAATTACAATTCCACCCAATCTTTGTACCCCCTCATCTATGTACTGTCCCATCTATGTACAGCCCTATCTATGTACAGCCCCACCTATGTACAGCCCCACTTATGTACATGCCTATCTATGTACAGCCCCACCTATGTACAGCCCCACCTATGTACAGTCCCATCTATGTACAGCCCTATTTATGTACAGCCCCATCTATGTACAGTTTCCCCTACCTATGTACAGCCGCACATTTTGTACAGCCCGATCTATGTAATCCCTATCTATCCACAGCCCCATCTATGTAAAGCCCCAGCTATGCACCAAGCAAATAACTGTGTAAGCGCCCCATCTCTACGTATACCTAGCAAATCACTGTAACAACTATAGCGTTTCTCTCCCCGGAAGCCAACCACATCTCTGTGCCAACCCCATATTTGTGCCAACCACATATTTGTACCAACCCCATTTATTTTCCAACCACATATTTGTGCCAACCTCATAATTTTGCAACCACATATTTGTGCCAACCCCATATTTGTGCCAACCACATAGCTGTACCAGCCCCCCGTCACTGTATTACACCGATCGCTTTTACCAGCCCCATCTCTGTATTAACACCATCTCGTTACCAGCCCCATCTCTGTATTAACACCATCTCGTTACCAGCCCTATCTCTGTATTAACACCATCTCGTTACCAGCCCCATCTCTGTATTAACACCATCTCGTTACCAGCCCCATCTCTGTATTAACACCCTCTCGTTACCAGCCCCATCTCTGTATTAACACCATCTCGTTACCAACCCCATCTCTGTATTAACACCATCTCGTTACCAGCCCTATCTCTGTATTAACACCATCTCGTTACCAGCCCTATCTCTGTATTAACACCATCTCGTTACCAGCCCTATCTCTGTATTAACACCATCTCGTTACCAGCCCCATCTCTGTATTAACACCATCTCGTTACCAGCCCCATCTCTGTATTAACACCATCTCGTTACCAGCCCCATCTCTGTATTAACACCATCTCGTTACCAGCCCCATCTCTGTATTAACACCATCTCGTTACCAGCCCCATCTCTGTATTAACACCATCTCGTTACCAGCCCCATCTCTGTATTAACACCATCTCGTTACCAGCCCCATCTCTGTATTAACACCATCTCGTTTCCAACCCCAGTTATGTATACCAAGAGGGTCAAGCACCCATCTCTACAACAACCGGACCGGACCATCACCGGACCATCACCGGACCATAATGTCCGCTTGTTGGACGGCGAGGTCGGGTCCTGCAGTTTGTTGTTGTCGGGAGATTTACGGCTGCTGCAGCCGTTGTTGTCGTCTGCTTGTCGATACAGTAGCAGGCGATAATCCGCCATTAAAATGCCGGGAGTGGAACAAGGGGGGCCGTTATCGGCGGCCAGCACCTTGCAAGGACCGGAGAATCATGTCTTGGAATAAACGACCCGAAAAGAAGGGGAAGGGTGGGGAAGGGGGGGGGGAGAGAACTAAGGGGTGAAGGGGCCACATTGTCGATATTCCGGTGTCCCTTTCTGGTGTTGGTTGGCCGTGAAAACACACAAGCACTGATACAGCCACGTGTGCAGCCGAAGCTGGCTTCATAAAGATTAACATTATTTGACGTCCTCGTCTTAAGGCACCGGGGACAAGGGACTGGCTCGCTGCTGCGTTAGATATAGCTGGACAAAATGGTGTCTCCTTTTATTGTTTCAAGTAGCCTACACGAGTAATAAATTCAACAACGGCTAATAAATAAAGACAATGTTGGATTAGACAACCCCTAGAAACAAAGTTTTTCGTATAAATAATGGATATGCATTTTTTTATTCTTTTATTTTATGTTACTATTTAAATGACCCACTTTTTACACCGCAGATTTAGTTCACCAACTATTTCAGAAAAACAAAAGAAAATATTACGCCCCAAAACACACTTACAATACATTTTTTTAAAAAGAATCTCATTTAGCGCGGTTATCGGGAATCTTATTTCGTGAAATCAATGTCATCATATTTATCTTACCCCTGAAAAACAGTTTTTGGGAGTTGGGTGTAAGGGGCGGGGGTGTGTTTCTGAATTTTTTTTAGATTGTGTTTAGTCATCGGCAACGAGTCAATGTACCAGGTTTCAGCTCGATAAGTTGACGGGAAGTGTGTCAAGTAGCCGTCCGAAGATTTCGCCCTAAACTCACGAACAAAAGCGAAGCTAACATAAAAGATTTAAAATTAAATCCAAAAAATAATTTTAAACGTTTCAAGCGACTAGAGCTTTGGCTAAAGCAGACGCGTAATATTAACACTGTGAACTCATATTGTGACCGGGAACAAACACAGCGATCACATTTTGGTTTGGTTTTTGTACGCAACTATGTT
This sequence comes from Lymnaea stagnalis, assembly GCA_964033795.1. Lineage (NCBI taxonomy): Eukaryota > Metazoa > Mollusca > Gastropoda > Lymnaeidae > Lymnaea > Lymnaea stagnalis. Next base: position 8,862 of record CAXITT010000620.1, on the reverse strand, counting down.
CTCATCACTTAGTGATACCTGAAACAACCACATTTTGAACTTAAATTCAACAGAAGGAGAGTAACTTATTGATTGATGTATGAACACCTAGCGGGGAAGGGGATTGGAGGAGGGCGATGGGTTGGTGGGGCAGTGGGACGGGGAGCAGTGGGACGGTGGTGTGGTGGGCAGTGGAGTGGTGGGGCAGTGGGACGGTGGGGCAGTGGGACCGTGGGGCAGTGGGACTTTGGGGTGGTGGGCAGTGGAGTGGTGGGACAGTGGGACGGTGGGACAGTGGGGCGGTGGGGCAGTGGGGCGGTGGGGGCAGTGGGACGGTGGGGCAGTGGAGTGGTGGATCAGTGGGACGGTGGAGTGGTGGGGCAGTGGAGTGGTGGATCAGTGGGACGGTGGAGTGGTGGGGCAGTGGGGTGGTGGGGCAGTGGGGTGGTGGGCCAGTGGGTGGGTGGTGGGGTGGTGGGGCAGTGTGACGGTGGTGTTGTGGAGTGGTGGGGCTGTGGGTCGGTGGGGCAGTGGGGCAGTGGGAAGGTGGGGTGGCGGGGCTCACCATGCACTGTCTACTTGAAATTATGATTTTCACAATAAGGGAGGAAAAAAAAAGATTGCATGTGCATGTCTGTGTATGGTGTGAGTGTGTGAGTGTGTGAGTGTATGTGCGCATGGTGTCATAATGATGATCTTGGTGTTACGATCACGGCGCTACGGTGTCATGGTCCCGGTGTATTGCATCTTAGCCATTGTGTCGCAGTCATGGTGTCAGAGCCCTTTTGCGATGTCACAGTCATAATGTCAGGGTCGTTGGGTCATGATGAAGAAGTGATGACGTCACAGTCATGAACGCCATAGACATTACATCATCGAAGTGGCTATTCGGACCCGGGTCCGAGACGCTAGAGGTTGGGATTAAAATGTTTAAAAAAAAAAAAACTATTATTGTTAGGTTGTAAGACGAAATTTGGTATTCAAATGAAAGATAATCGAATTGACTATATGTTTTTAAGCTTAATTCTTCTGTTTGATTAAAATAAACGACCACAAATGACATCCGAATGGCATTGAGTCTAAAGGCCCCCGAATAGTGGCGATGCGTTTTCGGTTTCATTCTGACTTACAAATTTTGTCTTACTACAACAATTTTTTAATAATTTTTTTTAATAAACCCGAACTCTGACTTCTCGGACCCGGGTCCGAACAGCCGCAGCCTTACATCATAACCATGAAGTTAAAGTCATGATACCATAGTCTTGAACTTCACACCCTAGAGTCATCTCGATGTCTCCGGATATGGCTGAAGACAACGACGACGGAGTCTGTTGTGATTTGTTGTCCCACAGAAATATTTGACAAAAGATGATAGACGAAGCGCTGCGTTCTTGGTTGAAACCCTCTTCTTTCATTGCCCCGTCTTTTTGTTTCAAGCCCCCCCCCCCCAACGGCTTCCGCTGATACTTCATAAAGAGATTACTGGCGTGCCTTGATGACAACGTGACGTCCTCAACGGGAATGGGACTGGGAAAACTTGGGGGGAAAGAGAGAGGGGGGGGGGGGGGTCAAAGTGTGGTTTGTTCGATTTTTTTTTTTTTTATCATCTAGAATAATATATCAACAAATTTCTTTTCAGATGAGCTATTGGGGGGTCGAATGTCTTTTTATTTTTATTTTAAAAATTTTTTTTGAACGTTTCAACCTTGATATTGACAAATAAGAGCACGGCTTGTATAAGTAAACTTTACAATCTACTCTTAACCTTGATATTGACAAATAAGAGCACGGCTTGTATAAGTAAACTTTACAATCTACTCTTAACCTTGATATTAACAAATAAAAACACGGCTTGTATAAGTAAACTTTACAATCTACTCTTAACGTCAAAAAAAAAAAAAAAAAAAATTGGACTCGCCAAAGAAAGACTCGTGATGTCACAGGTTCTTGACCACAAAAAGCCTTTGTGACGCAACCAGCCGCAGATCTTTTTCACGCACACGTCACATAACCGCGGACCTGAACGCAAACACCATTCAATTTCATTTTTTTAAAAATAAATTAAATAGTTGTTTTTTTTTCTTCCCGTAGCGGTCATTGCATTTCATAGATTGAGACACATGACGTGATATCGTCACCGCCCAACGGGTCCAAAGACCCAAAGTTTAAGAATCCCTGGCCGTCGGCGTGTTATGGATGCGTCAAGATGAAACAAGTTCCCATCTACAGGAGATCAAAACTGTAATTACCAGACGTCGGAGCGGACTCGCGGGCGAGACCGCTCCTACCCCACACCGTGCCTCTCCTCAGCGAGGACTAGCCTCGAGGGCCACGCGGGGGATGGGGGGTGGGGAGGCCTCTCGTTTCTCATCTCGATAAAAACTAATTTAAAAACGTCTTTGACAATATTGTTTTCATTTCCCAGACGCCGCTTTTGATACCCTCTACCCCGGTTCACTCAATCACTCGAACATTTAACGGCAGGGCCCCGGCTACCCACCACAGCCTTTTTGGATGCCCGGGTCCCGTCCCCCCCCCCTCTCCATACGCCACCCATCAAGGGCCTTCCGTATTCTGTCAGCGTGGCAGGCCCCCCTTCTCTCCTCCGATGCGTTGTTGTGGGTTTGTTTTCATTTCCCAGACGCCGCTTTTGATACCCTCTACCCCGGTTCACTCAATCCCTCGAACATTTAACGGCAGGGCCCCGGCTACCCCCCACAGCCTTTTTGGATGCCCGGGTCCCGTCCCCCCCCCCCTCTCCATACGCCACCCATCAAGGGCCTTCCGTATTCTGTCAGCGTGGCAGGCCCCCCTTCTCTCCTCCGATGCGTTGTTGTGGGCGAAGAATCGAAGCGAGTGGAGTGAATACATTCTCAGGATTAAGTTTTTGCCTTTCCCGGCTGGATACCCCATTCAACTGCCAGCGACGCATCTTCCCCAGCAGTTTCATTTCCATATTTGTGTTTCTTATTCTCCAAGTCTCGCGTGCTGCCGTAGTTCTCCGAGAATTGTTCGTGGTATTGGCAAGCCGGGGGGATGAATGCCGGACGCCATTTTCAGCTCGTTCTACCACGGTTTCGGGAACAAAAGATAGGGGGAAAAAGTAATTCAGACGGAAGGTTTTTACATTTAACATTTTTTATATATATATATATTTTTTTTTGAAATGCCAGCAGAAAAAATTGTTCATTGAATACGTTATGGTAAGAGCACGGTAATTGTGTCAACACATGGTTTTAACTGTAGCAAGACATGGCTGTAACTGTGGCAATGCATGGCCATGGCTGTAACTGTGGCATGACTGGTTGTAACTGTGGCCATACAGGGTTGTAACTGTGTCAAGACATGGCTGACTTAGGGATATGTGTGGCTGACTGAGGGGTATGTGTGGCTGACTTAGGGGTGTGTGTGGCTGACTTATGGGTGTGTGTGGCTGACTTAGGGGTATGTGTGGCTGACTTAGGGTATGTGTGGATGACTTAGGGGTATGTGTGGCTGACTTAGGGTATGTGTGGCTGACTTATGGGTATGTGTGGCTGACTTAGGGGTATGTGTGGCTGACTTAGGGTATGTGTGGCTGACTTAGGGTATGTGTGGCTGACTTATGGGTATGTTGGCTGATCTAGGGCTATGTGTGGCTGACTTAGGGATATGTGTGGCTGACTTAGGGGTATGTGCATCTGACTTCGAGGTATTTGTGCATCTGACTTAGAGGTATTTGTGCCTGACTTAGATGTATGTGTGGCTGACTTAGGGTTATGCGTGGCTGACTTATGGGTATGTGTGGCTGACTTAGGGGTATGTGTGGCTGTCCAAACGGAAAGCGTTGTCACCGTGGAAATAAACAAGAAGGAAGCGGTGAAATCCAAAGCTAAATAAAGCCTCTATTCATCCACCTCACAAGTCTTCTGGAATCACGCAAAGAAGCCAATGCAATTCTTTAATTAAAGAGAAAAAAAATCAGCAGTGATCTCTATATTTAAATACACCAACAACTATGATTGTAAGGGTACAACTAAGAGTTGCTGAAATATCTAGGCTATGAAGCAATACGCAACCCACCCTTAGCTGTCTATGCCTGGGCATTACTTTCACCAAAGAGGGCTCCAGACGTGGAAACTTAAGAACTAAAATTACATTTTGACAGCACACTTTCTCTGTCTTATCTGAGGTGGAAGAACTCAAAATAAGGTACTTCCAATAATGATTCGTTGAACTTTGAATTTCTTCTCATCAATGGCTTTAAAATTTAAAAAAAGAATAAAAAAATAAACATTATTACACCACTCACTTGTCAGTGTTTAGAATGTTTAAGTGCTTGGATCACGTGGGCCAATCAAAGACTCTTGTTTACTGAGCAATCGGCTAAATATAAAGCGTGAAGTTTAACCTATGTGACGCATCCCACCGGCTAAATAAAGCCTAACAAAGTTAGTAGAAAGAAATGAGAATTCACAGACACAACCGACACGACTGTACCAGCTACACAGACACAACCGACACGACTGTACCAGCTACACAGACACAACCGACACGACTGTACCAGCTACACAGACACAACCGACACGACTGTACCAGCTACACAGACACAACCGACACGACTGTACCAGCTACACAGACACAACCGACACGACTGTACCAGCTACACAGACACAACCGACACGGCTGTACCAGCTAGACAGACACAACCGACACGCCCTGTACCAGCTAAAAGTGTCACATTAGAGAAGAACACCAGGTTAATGTCCTGTGAGTGTGCATCACTCCGTGTGTGGGTGTACTTTGTAACACAGATTCTTAAAGACAAAGTTCTAACGTTCAGTTCAAAGATATTAACTGCGTGAAGTGAGCTAGCATTATACTATTGACAACTCGCCAGACATTGGCGACAGCTACACTAACGTTACTTGACGAAAACATGAACTCAAGTAACGCACTTTTAAGAATCCTTATTTTCGCTACACCCCTTCCACACACCTCCCCTCCCCCATGAGACGTCACGGCACACTTTTTATTTCACGCCCTTGAACCATGTTAACATCCTGATCCCCCAACCACTTTTAAACCGGTTATTTATTACACATACTTTGGTTGAGACGATTTCATTTTCAGAAAAGAAAAGTTGCGTTAATTTAAAAATAAACGCTCATTTATCGTAGTTATCGGGACGTATATTTTGCGCGCCATCCGGACATGGAAGCAATCACACCGCAGTCAAAATATATTTGAGATTAAATGTCATATTGAAGAAATGAAATTTTCGCTCCATTGTATTCCTCAGATCACCATAGAATTCTGTGCACAGTTTTAGACTAAATACACGTAAATACGTAACACGCAGTGCAACGTCCAACACATATTCCAAGAAGTAAGTCCGCCTAATGAGCAGCTGTCGGCTACGTACGACTTGATGTACACGTTTACTGTGCCAGGTCCCCGCCCAAGTAACGTAATTCCTCTTGTGTAATCCATCTGAAATAGACTCCATATGCTGGATTAAATATGAGCCATGAGTGTTTGGACTAAGAGGCTTAAGGCTTAAGACGGCGAGATTTAGAACTCTGCCGTTATCGGGCTTAGAGACAATCAGTGTTATGAGTTGAGAAAACGGAACTCGACGGTGCATATATAGGTCACATGCTGCACGTCCTGAATTCCGAATGACATAGTTTCAAGGAAAACGAGGCATTTATCATTAAGATATCTGAGTTGATTCAGTGCTGTAAATGTATATGGAACTTTTAGCACATGTACGTTAACGCGAGTGGGGCTACTTCCTAAGTCTGTTACTGGGGATTCCCTGTTATGCAAGTTTCCATTCTGTTACTGGGTATTCCATGTCCGGCAAGTTTCCATTCTGTTACTGGGTATTCCCTGTCCGGCAAGTTTCCATTCTGTTACTGGGTATTCCATGTCCGGCAAGTTTCCATTCATTGACTGAATATTTCTTGTCCTGCAAGCGACCCTTCTTTTTCTGGGTATTCCATGTCCAGTAAGTTCTCATTCTGATACTGGATATTCTTTGCATTCCCACTGTCACATTACCTAGATTCAAATTCAAAGTGTCCCATTCCCACTGTCACATTCCCACTGTCACATTCCCACTGTCACATTCCTAGTGTCGCCTTCCCCCTGTCATATTTCTACAGTTAAATTCCAACTATCACATTCTGAGAGTTAAATTCATAGTGTCCCATTCCCACTGTCACATTTCCACAGCTACATTCCTAGTGTCACATTCACCTGTCCCATTCCCACAGTTAAATTCTCAGTGTCACTTTCCCTGTGTCACTTTCCCCAGTGACACTTGCCAGCGTCATATTTCCACTGACACATTCCTGAAATTAATCTTTTTCATTTGACATTGGTGATATTAATCTTTGTCATTTGACATTGGTGATATTAATCTTTGTCATTTGACATTGGTGATATTAATCTTTGTCATTTGACATTGGTGATATTAATCTTTGTCATTTGACATTGGTAATATTAATATTTGTCATTTGACATTGGTGATATTAATCTTTGTCATTTTACATTGGTGATATTAATCTTTGTCACTTGACATTGTTGATATTAATCTTTTGGACTTTTAAATGGTTTCCTTTCCTTGGATTTAGGAATATTTTTTTTTGGAACTTCCCCAGAAGCACAACATTAAAACTTTCCTCGTTGGGGAAATTATGTCATATATATATATATATATATATATATATATATATATATATATATATATATGAAATGAAATATAACCATACATACATTACTCAGGAAAAAAATAACGATATAAAAAATCTATAATTTAACAAAGTAACAAATCGATTAGAGCCGTACATGCTGTTGAAAGCGTGAAGAACAGAAAAGCTTAAAATCTGCATGTCTACAGCTTCTGTAGATCATCGTCGTGTGACCACATAAGGCAGCAACTGCTCGGTCATAACATATTATATATTTTTTAAAATTTACACACAAAATAATCCATATAAACTAACAAAATGGGGAGAGAGATTTGAGCTTTGAGAAATTTCTAAGAAAGATTGGGGGGGGGGGGGGGGG
>CAXITT010000619.1:463284-474862 GCA_964033795.1 Lymnaea stagnalis | reverse complement strand
CATTGTTTGTCGCCTGTAGGGGACGCCATCTCCGGGTTTGAATTTAGAGTTTCCTTCTTAGATGAGTTGCCGACCAAGGTTAACGTGTCCCATCTACACTGGGTGCTGGATGGGTTTATGCTTGACTGGGCTTTGGCTTTGGAATTGAACTCCCGACCACCAACTTGAGATTTGCTCAGTTTAGACAACTCAGCCACCCAGCACTTCCAAGAAAAGCACCCTAGCATATTTTTTAGAGCTGTCCAGGTGATGGTAAAGTCTTTCCAAGACAGTAAAACCTTCGTTTTGCAACCCTCTCTTAAATGACTTCCTCCAACATATGACCGAAAAAAAATTCACCAATGCTTTGTAAAATATAAAGACCTCTCTTAAACAACTCCCTCAAAAACGCGACTTGCAACCTTCAAATAATTCAATTTTACGACCTAGCACCTAAAAAAGTCAGATTCCAAAGCAATGCTATATTTGTGCGCTTGGGGAAAACAGTTTCGTTTACAACTTTTAACAGCAGGCGATGCACTAAAGCAGCTAGGAAGTAGTGAAGGGGAAATAACGCTTGTACCGTTATTTGTCTTTTGAAATACTCCAAGGAGATGGCCAGTTATGGCCTGAGCAGGAGTCTTTCAGACCTTGCTGACACCATGTCTGGTGTTCAAAGAGACATACTAAAAGAACATGCACGGGTGGGGGGATCATGAAAACAAACAGAAATAACAGATTTCTTTCAATAAAAAAAACTATTCAATGACAGAATAAAAATAATTACAACAATATTAATGCGCTTATCTTATACATAAATAGTTATAACTCTAAGCATGTACTCAGCACTTACACACGTTTTAAACAACTACCAAACCAGCATTGGAATTAATGAGGAATAGGAAGATAATGACTGTATTGGTTGTGAGACAATATGAGTTTATATTGGTTGTGAGACAGAGTTTAGAGACAATATGAGTTTATATTGGTTGTGAGACAGAGTTTAATCTATAATTCTGAATGTAAGATGGTGCCTATACTTAATGGTATGTGTTTTTTTTTTACTTGTTTACTTAATTTTCTAAGTGTCGTTTTTTGAAAATGTCCTACCTCTTTTTTAAGACCCCCCACCAAATAACGCACTCGTTTCAATGGCAATTTAAAGGTCGCAAAACTGAAGTTTTACTGTAATAGTAAGATGGTATCCTCTGTATTTCTGTAGGTAATGTCTTCACGTATGTAATAATACCAATAATCATAATGTTCATATGAATTAATCTTTAGAATGCTGTTAAACTTAGTATTATAGTTGTAGTTTTATTGTTGTTTTTTTTTTTGTTTGATTGTAGGCACAATTTTTAAAAAACCTACTTCAATTGGTCATCCTTGTCATGGTAAAGTTTTAAGTCCAGTTTTGACATCTTCATATGAAGTTTTCAATTTCTAGCTTGGTCATCTGCATGTGATATTTTCAAAGTCCAGTTCTCACATCTTCATGTGAAGTTTACAATGTCCATCTTGGTAATCTGCATGTGAAGTTTTCAATGTTTAGTTCTGACATCTTCATGTAAAATTTTTAAAGTCCAGTTTGGTCATCTCCATGGCTTTCATTAATACATTCAACCAACCAAATTTGAGAGGAGACTCATCTGGAGGAATACAATTTTAAACATAATTTACACTTCTATTCTAAACTTAATATTTTAACCATATTTCTTGTCTAAATTTAATATTCTAACTATACTTCCAATCTATATTTAATATTCTAATCACACCTCTAGTATAAACTTATTATTCAAGTTCATTAAGTAAACATTCTGTTTTAAACATGACACGACAGATACTTAAGATGAGCTCAATCAGGGTGAATTCTTTCCCTCAAAGTTAACACTGAAAGTTATGCACTTATTTGTTCAACAGTCTGTTAGAATTTAACAGAGTGCTCCTCTGGCTTTAACAAAATCAAACAATCGCTCTTAATTAAAGTTAATATTGTCACTAAGGGAGTGAAATTCTGTGGTATATGATGCCTGATTATTGCACTTGAGACACACATTAGATGTGTTTAAATTGCTCTGGTTTAAAAATTTTGTCTTAGAAAGAATATTTGCTGGATATGTGCTAAAAATGAATAGATACAATGTAATCAAAACACATTATTTGGATAAAGAAAAGAATCTTATCTTACCTTATCTTATCTTATAGTGTTGAAATGTAGCAAAAAAGCTGCAATGGTAAAACATCATGGGTAACTTTTATGGTCCTGAGCAGAGCTATCCAAATGGGACCCTGATGGTAAACTCCTTCACTTTGAGTGTCACTCATTGAAGAATGTGTTCTCTAATCTGTATCACAAATTAATTCTGACATTGTCATACAAACACACTCATACATTTTTACACTGGCTATCTATTTTAATACATTTGAGATTAAAACTAAATATTGTGAATTTTCATTAACTATAAAACTAAAAATTGTGAATGTTAACAAAATTGTATTATTTTTAAAATATCTGCCTTATGATAATTATAGTTTATAACATCTTACAGTTGTAAATAAATTGTAATTTAATGTGATGCTTATTGGTAAGCCCTTGACCATGTGTTGTTAACCCTAAAGAGCCACAAACATGATGTTTTTATCATAGTCAGATCCCACTGTGTGGCTCATCTAGGTCTAGATGCTTTAGCCTTATAAAATCTTTGTCAAACCCCCCCCCGAAAAAAAGTAACGAATTATATTATCATTTAATTAAAGCTTATATTATACTCATGCACCAGACTTGTTTCCCCAGGAACTAAAAAAATAGTACAATTCCATCTCAAAATAGTACAATACTGTCTCAGAATAGTACAATACTGAACAAATTAGTACACTTGTAGCAATAAAAGGGGCACATTCTTTAACTGAGTACACATTTTATAAATATTTAAATACCTTGTGTATTGATGACGCTTGCTGAACTTTTAAGCTGCTGGAGTTCTTTTGCACTGAAAGTTTCATCCAAGTCCAAGCAGCTTCCTGATTTTCTCTTGAGGACTAACAAGGCCTCTGTTGTTTTTGGGCCATTATTTTTTTCCCTGGTCTGCGCATGTTTTCAGGAACATAGAGAATATTCTCTTGCACGCAGCACTGGAGTGAGGTATGGTGAGGATCCCTTTCACTACATGGGCAAGATTCTTAAGGGCTGGGTGCTTTTGGCAAATTGTTTGCCAAATCCTGTCAACTCTTACCCCATCCTCAATATTCCTCTGCTGATGCCTATCAAACTCTTCATAGATGGTGTCAACATCAGTCCCTCTGGGGATCAGAATGGGAATCTGGTAAGGAAGTATTCTAGCTGGTGTTGTTTAACCTTCTTTTTGGATTAAATACAGAAGCATTCTGAAGTGCAGGATCTGATAGGGAAGTTTTTTTTAGAAGGTAGTCAAGCACCATCTCAGAATATTTTCCAACAGAAGCATAGAACTCCACAACCCCCTTGTCTCTGGGGCTGTACTTTTCTTTGTTTTGCACCATGGTCTTTGCCTGAGATCCAACAATCAGGTCAGCATCATCTTTCTGACTGCTTCTTAGCCTGTATTGGAACTGAAAGACAAAAAAAAATTATAAAATAGTACTGAAGTTATTATGATAAACCATTTAGATGATAATTTAAAACAAAAGAAATGTATAAAATTTGTCCAACTAACTACAACATAAATGCATACATTAACATAACCATGATAGCTAGGGGTGTGCCGGACCCCGGTCCGGAATCCGGTTCCGCCGGATTTTGCACTATCCGGTGAAATCCGGTTCCGCCGGATTTACATGTATCCGGAACAACCGGATTCCGGAATATACCGGATTTCGGAATTTGCCAGATTTTGTGACTCACCGGATCATAATCTGAAATAAAAGTAATTCTCTTTCCCGAATTTCACACGATCACGATACATTAATCGATTGTTTCGAGCGTTGAGCTTGTTTAATGTTTAATATTCCGTACATACCAGAGGCTAGAGTCAGCACCGCGAATAGTGGCCAATAGTGTAGGGACTTTGATAAGAAAATTTAAACTTTTTGTAAAAATAAACCAATGGCATAGTTGAAAAGATGTAATTTTTTAAAGAATTATAACACCAAAATCATATTTTTAGCTGTTGTAGTTTTAAAGTTATGAATTTTTAAAGTACGACTTGGTTTGTCATTTTTTAACATGGACTGCATCTCCACATTCTGTGATCTCATTCCACCAATCCCGTCATGCGCAATGACTATATAGTTTATATAAGGCAACGCATTCCCTGCCTTATCACTAAAATACTGTTTAGACTTAGTTTAAACTTTCAACTTTGGCACATGAATAATTAATTAAAGCTTTCCCTGACCAATGGTTTAATAGTTTTTGCACACGGCAAACTCTTATGAATGAAACTCTGAGGTAGTACTACGATACAGTTATGCAAGTGGCTGTGAATGGTTGCCAATGACAACGTGTTGCACACGGTAAATTCTGATCATTTATAATATGGATTCTACCGGGTTGTTAAAGCTCAAATTAAAACATTCCAGTTTAAATGTCTTTAAATGCATTCTGAAACACAAGTTATCAATTATTTTGATGTAAATAGTGATAATAAATTAATATTTCCTAAGTATCGTCAACTTCCGCCATTAAAAAGGGGGGCGTGGCCAACCCCATGGCGAAATTAGGTTGAGCGAGCTGCATAACCTGCTGCGAACGCGTAGAAACATGGCGTCTCTCGTAAGACACTTATCCAAATGGAACGGAACTCAAATATATATCGAAAGTACTAATTTAATAATAAATAGACACACACATCGGAAAATTAAAAACTCGGATTTTTTGGCGCCGATTGCGAATTCCCATACACAAAAAGTAGTAGTCCACCTTGACTTACCGAAGTATCTACCAATAGTACCAAAATCCGGGAGAAACCGGAATCCGGATCCGGCGGATTTCGCATAAGAAAATCCGGATCCGGATCCGGTTGGAAAAAACGGATCCGGCACACCCCTAATGATAGCTCATGAAACATTTTCACAATTCTCCTCAACGTTGACCTCATTATGCAAAGGTCGCACAGGCCATTTTGGATTAGTGATCCCGTCCCCTTTTAAATGGCGGAAAACGCCGATACTTAGCTTAGGAAATATTCATTATTATCTCTATATACATCAAAATATTTTATAACTTGTGTTTCAGAATGCATTTTGAAAATATTTTTAAATTTGAGCTTTAAAAACCCGGTTGAGTCCATATTATTAGCGATCAGAATTGACCGTGTGCAAAAAGTCATGGGAAACCACAGCCATTTGCATACATAATGCTATGCCGTAGTACTACCGACTACCTCAAGTTTCATTCATATAAGAGTTTGCCATGTGCAAAAACTGTTAACACTATTGGTCAGGGAAAGCTTTAGTTAATTAGTCATGTGCCAAAGTTGAAAGTTCAAAATAAGTAGATACCAAACAACATTTTACGGGGTGCGTTGCCTTATATAGACTATATAGCATTTACCGGTATAATGGAAGCTGAAGACTGAAGATTTGGTAAACAGAAAAGCCATATATTATTATATTATTATATTAATACATTATATTATTTATATTAAATTTACTGATAAAAATAGTGCATAGTTAGATAAGCTACAATTTATCTATAATTGTTAACATTATTAAAATTATTTTTTTTAATACAGCATTAGTTCTGAAAATAAAATTATCATTAAAACAAGAGTTATATACAATATATAGCTCGTGACGCCAACAGCGGAATTGGATACCAGAAAATGGAGATGCGGTCCATGTTAAAAAAGGACAAATTAACTTGATTAAGTCGTACTTTAAAATTCATAACTTTAAAATTACAACAGCTTAAAATATGATTTTGGTGTTATAATTCTTTAAAAAATTAGCTTTATTCAACTATGACATTGGTTTATTTTTACAAAAAGTTTTAATTTTCTAATCAAAGTGCCTAGAACTAGAAGTAATGAAATTTAAGCGCGATTAATTATTTCTAGTGATATAAAATTAAAACTTCCTCTTTACTTGATGGAACTAAAGGCCTAAAATGGCGTCTTTTTGTTCATGTACAATAACCATTTAACAAAATTGAACAAGATAAAAAAATGTAGCCTACATTTCATGAACCTTTTGTCATAAATAACGCCATTGTGGGAAAACAAGGAAAACTCTTCTGTCTTCAAAGATACGTTTTAAAAGTTGCCCAATTGGATATATTTAGATTTAAATAATTTTTTTTAAATTTTATAGATCTATCTACTTTGATATTTCTTTGTCGCCCACTGGATCCATGCACAGCAATGTAAAGGTGGTACTCGCAAGGGACCTCAATATCAGGGGGCGCATATAGAACATAGACAGCTGAACCCAACAACTGGGTTTGAAAAGGCCTTGCTGAGATAATCGTCATTCTTGACTTGTTCTTGTAAATTTATTTTCACTGCTAATTCGCAATGATTGGTTCCGAAAGATTTCAGCTACTTTAATAAATATGTAAATGTTTTTAATGTGCTGAAAATTATTTTACAAAATTGTGTAAATAACCATTTTTATTATATTTCTTGGGCAGATTTTTGTTTCCTAAACGAGTATTGATTTCTACAATGTTGTTTAACATTTGTAAAAATATCTAGAAAATTCTTATCTTTTATGATAATTTCACATTGATATGCTTTAAATTTCATTTTATTTGACTCCTATATATCTAATATTGCTTAATTGATTTTTTTTATCTTTTTAAAGTGGTCTACTTAGAATTTTCCATTTATCTCTGACGTCAAATGTATTATGAGGAGAAGTATTATTACTACATGCTTCAAAATTTGCAAGGTTTTTTTTCTATTATATTCTCTACATAATGATTGATGTGGTTTTTTTTATTACATGTCTCATAAACAAAATTCCGAAGTTTTATGATCTTATTATTTTTATTAGGCTCGAGGCTAGTGGTTTGTTAGGGAAAATGCATTCATTTAAAATTTATCAATTATATCTATGTACTTAAATTGTTTTTGTTTTTTTTAAATTAACGAGTGGAATGCGTACATGATGTATGTATCCAATGTTGTTCAAGTAACCTTTAATTTTTTTAATAAGGGGCCATCCATAAATGACGTCACGCAAATTTTGCCGATTTTTTACCCTCCCCCCTCCCTCCTCCCCCATCGTCACAAATCGTCACAAAAAGTTAGACCCCCCCCCGCTCAAATATAACGTCACAAATCTCTGCACCCCCCCCCTATAAAAAGTCCCTGTGTCCATTATTGTCCTTTACAAACCCTTAAGAAATTCGCCTCCCGTGGATATCAAATTACTGCACCCGTGACAGAAACATTCGCCTCCCATGGATATCAAATTACTGCACCCGTGACAGAAACATTTCACTAGATCAGTGGTTCTTAACCTGGGGTACAAGTACCTCCCCAACCTTGAGGTGTGTAATATTAAAATGTCAAGGTTGATGCCAAGGCAATTGGATTACCATATTATTAGGTCAGAAACACACGGCATTGATCATGTTTCAACGCCGAATGAAGTGTTCGGTAACTTACTTTTGTAAGCGACAAGAAGCAATAGTTATATAATTAGGTCAGAAACACACCGTATTGATCATGTTTCAACGCCGAATGAAGTGGTTCGGTAACTTACTTTTGTAAGCGACAAGAAGCAATAGTTATCTAAATTCTGAGAAATATACTTTGACAACAATGGGCGATTCTAAGTACAAGTTAAAGTTCTAAAACACATTCACCTCCTGATCTTCATTTAATTTTTGTTTGTTCTTGTATTTTTTATACTGTGGACTAAGTTTAACAAGAAGAAATACATCGTGGAAAAAAAAAGGGGGGGGGGTGATACCACGAGCTTACCGGACCTGGTGACACCAACCCTAGCTATGTCACTGATTGCATTTGCTCCCATTGCTAGTTGTTGCTGCTTTAAATTTTTATTTTTTTTTTAAATGCAATTATTTAGGAATTTTGATTAGCAGCTGTCAGTGCTGAATTTCATTGGCGCATTGCGTGTATTAGTAATTTTTTGCCCTGTTTATAAAAAGTTAATTAAAGAAATAAAACTACGATAACAAAATTATTTAATTATTTTAAATTTTATTACAGTATAATTTTTACGGCTTGGGGGTGGGTGGGGGTGTATAAAACGGAAAGGGCCTGCGGCGCTGCAAAAGAGGTTAAGAATCCCTGCCCTGGACTAGAGCATTTACTGAGATAACAGCAGTTTTTCTGTTGTTTTTTTCGCTGATGAAGGCTTTCTGCCGACACGTTCACTGTTTTGTTGCGTTTATTTTTTCAGGTTTAACCCTACTCTGTTTTAATCATTTTATTAAGTGAAATTCTTTACTACAACATTCCGCTTTTCATGTGACGTCACATGGCTTGAGACCCCCCTCTCCCTCGTCACACATCGTCACAAAAACCAACCCCCCCTCCCCCTAGACGCGTGACGTCATTTATGAATGGCCCCAAAGCATTTGTCAGTGTCTTTTTCAGCTTTTATCGATATAGCATTTTCATTTTTTTTCTGACGTCAATTGATGAATCAGGAGGAATAGTTTTGGAACTACGTAATTGAAACTTTGCATGCTTATTTATATTGACATTCTCTACTTAATGATAGGTGGTTTTTAAACAAATATCTCAAAGGAAAATTTGTCCGAATTTTTTTATTTCTGTATTTTTTTTTATTAGGTTCGTGTGTTAATTTTTTTTTTCTATCTTTTCTGTCTTAGTTTTCTAATTGTTTTTTAATTCATGAATGATATATGTACATGGTGTAAGCATCCTATATCGTTCATGCAGCCCTCAAATTAAAAAAAACACACAATTGTATACTTTTTTTCATTTTTCTTATTTTTTGCATTTTCCGGATTTTTTAGGAACGCCAAATGAATTGGGAGGAAAAGTATTCTAGCTACCGCCTTCAAACATTGCATGCTTCTTTTCATTGATATTCTTTACAAAATTCAAGAGGATTTTTTTTTTATATACCGGGTATATCCAACTAGAAAAGTTTTATAACATTTTTACATTTGCTACTCCTGAAGAGTTCTCGAATATTTATGTGACCCCCACATACATGCCATTTGTAACACTTCCAATAACTGCTGAGTTATAAGCTTCTTTAAACTTTATGTCATGTCAATGTTATTCTTAATGTGTATGCCAAGTTTCATTTAAAATACAGTACAATAAGTTACAATACAATGCACTACAAATGTGTCTTTATTCATTTTGCGTAAAAGTCAAAATTGGTATAAAATGTTAAATATTTTGCAATAAAAGTCACAACAAATTTTTTTTTAAATAAACTTTAGTGGATTTTTGTCTTTCTGTTTGTATATGGTTTGTATGTACTATATTTTTTCAATGGCTCTATTTATTTAGGGTTATCAGTATTTTATTTCCAATGTGGCATGACTTAGTTGCGTTAAAACCAAACTCCCTTCACAGATCAAATATATTTGCTCCCACTCAATCATTACATCTGTACTTAAATGAAGAAATGATACAAAAAATAGTTAACTGTACGGGTACCAACAAGGATGTGAGAAAGTAAAAGGAGACAAATGGCAAAGGAATGATGTGACCAAATTGAATTAATTTATTGGCTGCCCACTCCTTGCTGGCCCCTAATTTATTTTATGGATTACTTGAGTACACAACTTAAATAACTAACAACCAAACAAAAATGTTCTCAAGTCAGTTAAGGTTGTTTTTTTTTTCTATTAAATTTTAAATTATGTACCAGTGTGTTAGACCCAGTAGACGGATATGTTAAAATAAAAAGACGAGTCCTCCAAAAATTAGTCTCTTTCTCATGCTTTATACAATGGCATCCTTTAACTTTAAGATGTTCATTGCAACTACCTTGTGAATTAGGTCAAGTCAAATGAGAAAATTTGTTGAAAGGAGATTCGAGATATCAGGAAAAACAGTCAGAGTCTCTAGAGGAATAGTTGAAATTAATTAATTATGAATTAAATTTTCATTTTTTAGAATACCTAATTAATTCATAAAGTACTGTGTGATTAAATCTTTTAACTTAAACAATACCGGTACACATAAATAATCTTAAATAAAGGATTTAATTTTAATAATTAAATTAATATTATTACTTTTTTAAAATTCAAATGAAAACAATAAATTTATCTAAATCATCTTCATTACTAGATTTTTTTTTTTAATGATCTACGAAAATGGATTAAACTAAAAAAGAAAATAAGAAAGAAAAAAAAACTACCCGTCCTAACAGAAATTAACAAAGCAAAAATAAAAAAATAGAATAGAATAAAACTATGAATCTGTGAAATAACAAGGAGAAAGAAAAATTTTAAAAAAATAATTCTCTTACAATAATTGTTATCACACCCGGCTCCGAAGCCATTTAATCTGTATGGAGCCACTCCGGGTGCGAATAGTTATTGGCAAATTATATGTAGCCGGGTACCTATAGATGCAGCCTCTTTAAACGTGAAACGTTTGTAACAAAGTTTCCTGAATAACAGAGATTTTAAAAAATATCTAGCCAAATTTATTAAATTCCCACCAGCATTTATATTTTTAATATTAGACTATTAAACAAACCTCCATCTCATCTGTTTGCGGGGATTGTTTTAAAAAAATCTTTTTTTCCCCCCAAGATGAGATTCTATCAGAAAACTAAAATAAAGAAGATGAACTAGCATTTCGATTATCATGCCAATCCATTTTTTTTTTTTTTTTTTTTTTTTTTTTTTTTTTTTTAAATAATTTTTTTTTTTTTTTTTTTAGAATAAATGCTTATTCCTAATTTGTCAATTTAAAATAAATTATGTGGATGGGGGGGGGGGCAAAATTTAAAGTATATCTAAGTTGCAATTTGCAATTTATCTGTAAAAAAGTTATAGTAGTTTGAAATTTTAAAAAAAATTAATCAACTGAATGTTGGGAAATTTCTTCTATTTTGTAAACAACTCTTGTCTTCTTTACATAATGATAAAAATGACCAGTTTTGATAACCCATAAAAATGCATACACCTTTCTACTTTACAGTTATGTTTTTCTTTTCTTTTTGACTATGGTAAAACCTGGAAATATTTAGCAAAGGTAAAATTTCACGTAAATTTCACCTCTAGGGGGCATCACGCCTCTAGGATGCCTCATGCTTCTAGGGGCATTATGCTGCCATTATTATTAGTGGATATTGAAATATTTCTGGCAATTTATTTTGCTTTTAAAAGCAAGGCCGTTTCTCCAGTTTGTTGTTGTTTGTTGTTGAGCCTTCTCGTCCATGAGGGGCATCAACCGATCATCGTCGGCGTCTGCGGTTCCTCCAAGGGCATAGGCCACCTACGAGAGACCTCCAGGCATCTCTATCCTGGGCCAGCTTCTCCAGGATCTTCCATTCATGGCCAATTTTCTTGATGTCTGTCTCCAATTCTCGGCGCCAAGTGTTTCTTGGACGGCCTCTTTTCCGCTTACCCTGTGGGTTCCATTTCAGGGCTTGCTTTGTTGTGTTAGAAGCAGGTTTTCTTAGTGTATGACCAATCCACCTCCACCGCTTC
>CAXITT010000619.1:432412-462080 GCA_964033795.1 Lymnaea stagnalis | reverse complement strand
ATAGTGAGATTCTGAATTCTTCCTTTTTGGCTTGGTCCTTCAGGAGGGAGGTATTATACCGAGTCCTGTATGCTGTTTGCTCGGTATAATGTCTCTTTAGTTTTAATTTCATCCTGGCCACAAGAAGATGATGATCTGAGGCAATATCAGCTCCCCTCTTAACACGTACGTCTTGGAGAGATCGCCTGAATTTTTTACAAATACATATATGGTCTATTTGGTTCATCGTTCTCATGTCCGGAGAGACCCATGTAGCTTTGTGAATCCTCTTGTGCTGGAAAATGCTCCCCCCCTATGACCAGGTCATCTGTGGTACATAGGTCCGCAAACCTCTCACCATTGTCGTTCATCTCGCCTATCCCTTGCTGTCCCATAACCTCTTCGTACCCTGTGTTGCTATTGCCGATCTTGGCATTAAAGTCTCCCATGTGGATGACGATGTTCCTCCGTGGGCGATCCTGGACTATGGTCATTACTCTATTGTAGAATTCTTCTTTGTCTCCTTCATAACTTTCATTAGTTGGTGCGTAGCATTGTATAACATCTAGGTTGATGATACGTTTCTTTGTTCGAAAGGTTACTAAAAGAATTCTAGGTCCATGGGCCTCCCATCCAATGAGTGCTCCTTGTGCTGCCCTTGATAGCATCATAGCAACACCCAGGGTATGTGGGGCATTGTCTTCTTCGTGTCCCGAAAATATCACCATCTCTCCTGAGATTAATCTCTTCTGTCCCCATCCAGTCCATCTTGCTTCACTAATTCCGAGAATGGTGAGCTTATAGCTCCTCATCTCAGCGGCTATTTGTGCCGCTTTACCAGCCTCGTACATGGTGCGGACATTCCAAGCGCCAATGACGGTGGTAGTCCTGGTAGAGATGATGGTTGTCGGCTTAATAGCTTCCAGGTTTCGGCTTTCACTATTAGGCGTCATATTTTCCTCCTCAAGGAATCCATCCTCTCCCAGGACTGAAATGTCTTTTGTTACTCTTTTCGGTGCTTTTGTAACTATGATTTTTTACATGGCAGGGTTGTTGGCCTTGCGCACAACCACTTGGGGGGTTGCCCCTCACAGCTCAATGGGTAGCTGCCTTTGTTCGGGTTAGGTCCCTAGCCTTTGTGGATCCCTCCACTTCCTACAAGGCAGTAGGGCTGATTTTGGTCCGCCCCGGGTATTTTATTTCCCCGGTACCCTCCATATCTGGCGGGCTTTCCCCTATCCGCCGGCTGGGGAGGCGCTCGATAGAAGATCAGCATCTCCCACGAGTTTCTCCAGTTTAGCTTTAGAAAAAGTTTCTTTTCAGAAGTTATCAATCTGAAAGAAATCCATTAATTATTTTCTTGGTGGGGGTTATGTTGAGAGGAGTAAATCAAAGAGTCTTACAGAACGTTCATTATTTAGTAATTTAAAATGAAGAAAGTTATAGTTATGGTAGTTATAAACTTTCTAAGTAACTGCATTTTAAAAAAAAAAAAAGGGGGGGGGGGGAATTTCATGCTGTCTCACTTTCCCTTTAAAAAATCACTTATTAAATAACTATATTTCGTCTTTTGTAAATATTCTCTTTTTTATACCACTTTAGATGCAATTCACAATTTGAAATTACCTATTTTAAATAGCCATTCAAAATCTATAGCACTTTTCAACAAAAAATCTATAGCACTTTTCAACAAAACAGTTTTTTCCTCATATTTTCTAACTGTAAATTATGGGGAAAACTGCTCAAGTTTTAAAGTAAATCCAAAAGGATAATTATTATAATACATACTTAAATATCGTTTGTCGTTGTTTTTTTTGTTTTTTTCATTAACGATCATCTGCTTTGAAAAGATTTTTTTTTTAAAATATAGGCCTATATTTATATTATTATTCATTCATTTATAAATTAGTTTGAAAAAATAAATAGTTTCAAAGAATATTATGAAACAACATTACACTTTAGAGACAACTAAAAACAAACACACAAAAATGTGTGCAACCCATTCAAGGTCAAGGCAACCTACATTTCGAACAGTATCCTTTGCTTGCCGGTTAAGTGTAGAACGATCCTTTGCTTGCCGGTTAAGTGTAGAACGATCCTTTGCTTGCCGGTTAAGTGTAGAACGATCCTTTGCTTGCCGGTTAAGTGTAGAACGATCCTTTGCTTGCCGGTTAAGTGTAGAACGATCCTTTTCAAAATGCATCCTTTCATTTTTAATTTACCCCCCCAAAATTTGGTAGGGGCCCACTGAGACCTCCCTCCCAACCTTTACCTCCATTTTTGTTCGGTGCCCTCGATCTCTTTTCCTTCCCCAATTAAAGTGATAGTATTGAAATATTTTAATCTTTAAAAAAAAAAAAAAAAAGGCGCTGGATATAAGTAATCACAATGATTTTTGAACGGCCTAAATTATAATTTTCCTTTAGTTTGGTATACGTAGTTTAACTATAAAGCTTCTAGGGACGAAATTAAAGCTGGGCAAAAAGCATATCCCCAGGGGGCTCCACTACCAGAATGAATTTATGGTTATGTATGGCGGTGGCGGCGAAGTCAGAGCTGTGCCTGGGCATCAAAATTCCTAATTTGGTGGCTGTTCGATGTCCGGCCCCTCCCCCGAACGCCTGAAATACCACCACCACTCCCCAGAGGAAAACATTACCTCAAAGAAACTTGATAAAACCCATAGGCCAAACTAGGCCATAATGATATAAACAGCCGTTCCCAGGAAAATCGGTGCCCATGGCGCACTGTTAAGACGATTTTGCAGCCCCTGTCTATGCAAAGTACATATGGATCTTTTCGTTCAATTCCCAATTATGGGCCTATCTGAAAACGACTTTGCGCCCCCTTATATTGGTGTCAGGGGTAATTGGCCCTCTCGCCCAGTCCTTTGCACGGCCCTGAGTATATATGCGGAGATTTTGCCAGCCAGGAAAAAAAGTGAAGTTAATATAAAGGATTTTAAAAAGAAAACAATTTTGCTAAAATGTGCATAAGTAAGTTCACAAAAAAAATTTTAAAAAAAGGGGGGGGGGGGGGGAGAGGACAGAGATTTTCAAAGGCATAAATTGTTTGGTATGAACATTAACCTTTACATTTAACTAACACAGAAACGGAAGTGACCTGCCCTTTCTTTCCACTTCCGTCCGTCCTTTTACATTTTTATCAGTATCATGGCTGTCGGAAAAAATAAACGCCTCACCAAAGGAGGCAAAAAGGGAACTAAAAAGAAGGTGTAAGTAACTGAAATTGGTTCATAATGATTTCTTACTGCCTAATTATATGTTTCTTTTCGTGGTTAAATGAGGATCGATAAAAATATGGAAGATATTGTACGATTTATCTAAGAACTTTTTAGATGTAAACAAAAGTTATTAGTGTGCATCTTTAACTATGCAAAATCTTTATTTGTAAGGTAAAACACTGTAGGTGAAAGTGTAGTTTTAGCTCTAATTTGACCTTAATTATTCGATCTTAAAGTTTTGTTTATAAGCAAGTAATTCAGATAGGGTATTAAATTTGCTAAAAGACAAGGACTAAGTCAGCTAGCTTCAAAATCGGGTTTGTATACTTTTCATTTCACTAGGGTTGTAATATTTTGCATTGTTTTCTAATATGCTTGTCTTAGCTCGTGTTAACTGTTTTAAAGAGTTCAGGTTGTGTTTTATCTCGTATTAACTGATTTTAAAGAGTGCAGGTATTGCTATTTTTTTAGGTCTGCAGTGTTGTCAACCCTGTTTTTGGGACAGTTGCTCTTGCCAACTCTTGGTTAATGTTAGGTTACAGTGCAGGTTTAGTTATCTCACCCTTAGTACAGTGACTTGACAGTAGGTCTGCTGTCCTGGGACCCCTATCCCACTTTCAAGACAAGAATAACAAGCAAAATACTTGGTAAATAGTGAAGGAAAATGCCACTATTTTATCAGTCGCCGCCATCTTGGTTGACACCTCAGGTGAGGTGTCACATAATAAAATAATTCTCTAAAAATAAACAAAGGGAAGTGACTCTACTAAAAGTACGTCGTGGCATTTTCAATGATGAATAGCCAAATACTTTTTCTAATTTTCTGTGGATCTTCCTCCCCTACTTCGTTATGAGGTTAGGCGCTAACTCATTTTAGGGTTTGGCTTTGGGTCAACCTGAGCAATAAACTTGTGCCATGTACACAATTGTTCATTTTCATGTCTATCTTTTTGTGAAGGGGCAATTAAGTCCCTATTTAGAGTAACGTTAACACTCTTGTCAAAACCTGTATGGTAAAGTGTTGTTCTTCTGTGTGTGCCAATGGGTGGGACAACAAACTCGATCGTAACAATGTTAGCACATCACTGGATAGAAATTGTGTGCCTGCAATTTATTGCACTTAAAGTATTTTTTGCTAATTAGGTCTAAGTCTTTTCTGTCTTTATAAACTGAAGGCACCACCACTTTATCTTTTGGTAAATGCAAAGAGGTGACACCGTTATGTATCACACTTCCACCATCTTGGTTCCCCGACCCGTGAACTTTCACAGGTCACAGCAACCAAGATGGCGGCCGTGGACATATAAAATAGACTCATGTTTGCTCAAATTATGAATAAAACAAAAATTAATTTAAAATTACTTAAACTGAACCTTAAATCTAAGCCTAACCTGTGTATTGACCATAATCTGAACTTCCTAAATCGATCCATAACCCTAATTGTAGCTGTAAAGCAGCAAGTAAAAACACATGGAATTTACACACTGACAAGAAAAATATTAAAATGAACACACAAAAATAGCCAAAAATAATTATTAAATAAAGAAATAATGAATAACCAACTTATAGTTTCATAGAATACACTTAATACACTTTATTTCAGGTTCCACCGAAAATAATATCCACAAAATGAATAAAATGCTGTGCATCTAATTCATGCCAGTGTCAAATATAGCGGAACACATAAAATATTATAATTAGCCAACCAATGAAATTTTAAAATTATAATTAATCAACCAATAAAAATTTAATTAAAACGTGCCATGGTCATATTAATGAAAATGTAACTCTATTGACAAAAAAAATGAGAGTGAATCCTAAACAGAAACTTCACAAATACACGTAAATGACGTCACAGTGCTATCTCTTAGCATTGACATACCGGTATCTTTTTTTAGGACGGTTGACGCCACCTTTTTCCATGTTCATTTCAAATCAGTGGAAGCCATGTGTCATTAAAACCAAAAAGATTAAGACTTAGGCCTGCATATGTTACACTATGTGCTTAGTTATTTAAATGCGCTTTTTTTTTCTCAATTGTACCATAGCTATATAGGACTTCCATATGTGCCTGATTTTCACATTTATGTATGGTCCCTTAACCTAGCCATGTTAAAGTCTCAGGCATATGGCCTATACTATTTCAAACTTTCTTCGTATTTTAGAGTTGATCCCTTTTCTAAGAAAGAATGGTACGATGTCAAGGCCCCCTCCATGTTTTCTGTGAGACAAATTGGAAAGACACTGGTTACACGTTCTCAAGGAACAAGTACGTTTTAATTTTTATGAATATAATTTTTTTAACTGGTAAATAATTATGTTGGGCAGAAGGGCTGATTTTGGGTTAGCTGTAAGGCAGGCAATATGTTTCATGGTATAGTGAGCTTCTAATTCATTACAATATTCATATTCAAAGCACTGAACAATGAGCATTAATATGTGAATTCTTTTTTTTCTACCCCATTAGAGATTGCCAGTGACAATTTGAAGGGCAGAGTTTTTGAGGTTAGCTTAGCTGATCTTCAAAATGATGAAGTAACTTTTCGGAAATTTAAGCTTATTGCCGAAGAGATTCAAGGACGTAATGTCTTGACTAACTTCCATGGTATGTCTCTGACAAGAGATAAACTATGCTCTATGGTCAAGAAGTGGCAGGTAATTATTAACATTTCATCTATTTTTATTAGTATTTTACCCAATTGAAGTTCCTGGTGCTAAAAGTATATTGTTTTTTGTCAAAATCAGTCCCTGGGACATTTTCTTATCCGGTTTAGCCAAGTGTACTGCATAAATTTGAATACATTTTAGATGTGCCCAAGTCCTTTCTTTGAGCATGCCAAGAAATGAGAATGATAAATTTTATAGTCAACATAAGTATTTGAACTGGATTATCTCGAAACTGGTATTTTGTGATGTGGTACTTTTAAGCACTGCCGTCTTCAATTATTTACATATTTTTAGAAACTTTGATCTTTTTCTTATACTTAAGTTCATTTCCATGAACCTCTCTCTCTCTCTCTCTCTCTCTCTCAAGACTTTGATTGAGGCCAATGTTGATGTTAAGACAACTGATGGATACCTACTTCGTGTATTTGTCATTGGCTTCACAAAAAAGAGAAACAACCAGGTCAAAAAGACATGCTATGCCCAACATGCTCAGGTTAGTAGATTTTTATATTATATTATAGCAGTTATTAAATAAAATAGAATTTGTTTCTTTGATTGTGTTGATTTATAAGCATGGTAATTTGTTTAACAGGTGTGGGGGCAGGGTGTATATGTTTTAGTTTTAAATTATTTTGCTGTTTTTACAAGTTTCTTTGTCTAGTCAGAATATACATTTGATCAAACTAGGTAGTCCAAACTAAAATTTTCTATACATAGCAGACATATTTGGTGAGTTTCACCTGACAGAACTTTTTATTCTAAGATATAGGCCACTTATTTCATGTAGTTATCTCAATAAACAAAAAAGTTATGCGATTTTCAAATTTGCTGAAAATCGACCAAAAATGGATTTTTTTACCTTGTGAAAAAGTCCCATGTTTAAGGACCTATATTTTCTAAAATAATCAACAGAGAATTCCAGGAATTGGTATATGTGCTCCAAAGTTTACAATATTTAAGCCCAATTTTTTTCAAGCAGCCAGATCTATTAATTCTTAAGTTATTAAAAAATAAAAAATAACAATAATGATTTTTAGTCATTTTTATTTTCTGACAGGAAAAGTGTAAAAATACACATTTTCAAAAATTTGTTAAAATTTCTGTTATTGACTTACATAAATATGTCATACATCAAATTAAAGATAATTTTAAGCAGAACAACATGCAGTATGCCTTAACATCATCAATAAACACTTAAAGGCACTAAAATAAGTCTAAAAGTACTCACTTAGCGTTTTTTTTAAAAATGAAGGTTTAAAAAATTTGATTAGAAAATGCATTTTATCACATAATTGTGATAAAATCAAAGGAATATGATGTCAGATGTGTTTACTATTAATTAAAAGACTAATAAAAAAAAATATCAATGCAGAGTATTGTCAAAAATATAAAGCAATTGAGCATACATTTTAATTAAATTGTCAGGGAAATGCCTGGTCTATCAACTGGGGGGTGACTGGGTAAGCTTCTGTAACCAATTTGTAATCTTGTTGGTCTTATTCCCCAGTAGCTTGATAAGTGCATTATCAATAGCAATTGTCAACTCTAGCCACAATGTTGCACCCAGGGTCTCCGCTGTGGAATGAACAATTAAACTTAGAGAGCATACAACATTGTTTTAAGTATTCATAGGTGTAATATAAAAACTAAATATTGAGAGAACTGGGCGAGTCCATTTCAATAGGCCTTAGGTACCGGTAGTACTAGTGAGTATAAGATGAAATAATATTGAAACAATTCTAACTCAGAAATACGTTTCATTGAGTTTTAATAAATGCTTCACAATCTCATTGTCAAGATAAGCTTACAAATTATTTGTTTAATTATTTTGCTGTGTATAATGTTTTATTCACTTGAACCCTCCTACCCCAGATAAAAATTTAAGTCGGTCCACCCCAATGTTTACTCGCCGGCATCCATTTTTATTTTCTCGATCGGACAGAAACCCCCTTTGAAATCAACAATACTATCTTTATTTTAAAATTGCATTTATAAAATATAAGAAAGATCAAACATTAACATGTCTGCGACATGTCTATCAATTTTTTTTATCGCTAGACTGTCCTCAATTAAATACATTTGGTCCGATCGGCAACATATCTCCTAGTCAAGTTCACAATAGCTACAATTCGTTAAAATATATCTAATAGCTGACGACACCAAATTAAGTTTAACTCACTTCTAATCAACATTTACATTCACTAATACTAATACATTATATGAAAATTTAATTATATTACTTACTTGTTGATTAAAAGCCCCAACATGGCTAAAAAAGCAACCGCCATAACGCTGGTACTAGTACTAGTCACCAAGCGCGCGTTAGGCGTCTAGTGCTAGCGGTGTGGAACTGGAAATGGGGGTGTTTTTGTAAACATCGCTGCTACGCGTCAATCATGCCCACTCATTTGATCTCGTGATATTAAATAGTTAAAGACCTGATCTTTCCAACGGTGTAAAGAGTGTCCTAATATCTCCATGTTTTCGACCATTTTTTTAATACGAAAGTTTTCAACCGGCTTTTTCAAAATGAAATAAGCAAGGTAGATAAACTTTCTATGCATCAAACGAAAGGACAGCATCTGCTCTTTCTTATGGTGGTAGAATTATTGCGATAACTTAAATAGACGCGTAGCCGTGGGCGTTTGAAACACCTTGGGGTAAACCGGTACTCGCAAAAACGCCGTAAAATTGGTCAAAACTGATACTTTTCAAACACAGAAAAAACACTTTCAAACACATGTTACAGTCATGCAAGTAACACATTTCGCCAGATAAAGACTTAAACTTTATTCACATATACATTTTATTGCTGTATCGCTACTAGAAGAGGATTAATTATTTTTTTGAAAACTTCGAAAAATGACCCTAAAACGCATTTTTTCTTTAGTTTGGACTACCTAATCAAACACATTTTTTTTACAAGACAAAGGGGTGGTCCAAATTCCTACTAATTACAGTATATGTAGTCATGTAGCTTCCAAAGCTTCGCTTTCTCTCATTTTTATATCCAATCACTGGTAAATATTTTAAGGATCTTATCAGGCATTTTACCTGACATGAAAATGATTTCTAAGAGACTACTTTAGCCATTGCAAATTTTTCAGCAGCTTAGTTATTGTCAAATGTGTTGGTGTCAAAATATAGTTTTAGGTCTTTGGTTGACAATATTATATTGGATTACATCTATATTGAACTTTTATAATTAAATCGCTTCCATAGCTAATTCTTTACCCCTTTTACTTCATATCTAATTAAATTATTTGCAATGATGAAAGGAACTTGCCCTCTCTTAAATGAGATGATGAAAAAGTTTCCAGTGTACTCGACCTGAGCAAATATGTTTTGAATCTGTATCTTACATATTTTCTTAGAATTTTAATTATATCAGCTTGGTTTTGTTTCACAGTTGAATTTTAAGTATTTTTATCTATCTGTGTAGGTCAAGGCTATTCGCAAGAAGATGGTTGAAATTGTAAGCCGTGAGGTGTCTAGCAATGACATGAAGGAGGTTGTCAATAAGCTGTGAGTGGCTGTGTTTAGATTTGTTACTTGCTACTTACAAATGATTGGTTTTCTTTTCCGGCTGATGTTGCCTTTCAGCAAATATGAGCTAAGGCTAAAGCAATACTGATGGGATAGGGTGGTGTTTTTTGTTTTTTTTTGGGTGGGGTCTGTGAGAATTGGAGTGCAGGATCCAACAATTGACAATGGCAATCTGAAAGAGAAATCGAAATATATATCTCCACCACTTTAAAGATTTTTCTTTCTACTGGAAAGTAGGAACACAATTGATACAATTTATCCACTCTCCCTATGGATTTGTTGAACACATCCACAAGAGTAGGAATAGTCCCTTCACACTGAACTCCTGGGGCACGATGTGTAACTGTGGAAGTCCCTGGAGCAGTGTTAGTGCTTAGCAGCGTAGCACATCTTTTATCCTTCTAGACTGGCCGCAGGATTTCCATTTTGCCTGACTTTGATTTCTCATTTTTTCATATTTTGTAATTTTGTGGGTTTAAATTTAGATGGCCATCCTTTTCTATTGGGCCTTATTGTTGAGCAGCAATAACTTTGCCAAGGGATCCTGTGCTAAACAGTATCGACAAGAAATTATCTAATAAGAAGTGGTGATAATTATATAAAAATCCCCCCCTTTGTAACAACTTGGTGTCCACTTCCATGAGCCCTTTCATCTTCCCAGTATACATAATAAAATCAAGAAGGTAACTGTGTGTTGTTCACCCATCGACTAGGACCATCGAATCATCCGGTTAGGGGGTTGGGATTACGGTGAGCTCGTAGGTGGCTTGTTAGACCGATCCTTGCTCGGAATAGTCTGACACCGTGGGCATGGAATAGTTGCTTCAGACGGTGACCTAATGTTGCTCTTTCGGACAAGCCTGCATGTTTCAGCTGTGGTTATTCTATTAGCTTCATGGGATTTAGCCCCCTTCTTGACAGCAGCTCTCCACCTTTCTCTGTCCTGGGCTGTCTGCACCCGTTGAGTAAGGTTAATGTTGAAGGCCTTTAGTGCCACTTTCAGTGAGTCTTTGTAACACTTTTTTTGGCCTCCTTTGGAGCGCTTGCCTATCGTGAGTTCTCCGAAGAATAATTGTTTCGGGAGCCGGTGGTCTGCCATACGGGCTACGTGTCCCATCCAACGGAGCTGAGACTGCATCAGAGTGGTGAAGATGCTAGGTAGGTTCGCTCTAGCGAGGACTTCCGTGTCGGGGACTTTGTCTTGCCACCTGATGTCGAGGAGTGTCCTGAGGCAGGTAGTGTGAAAATGATTCAGTTTCTTGGCGTGACGCTGGTAGACTGTCCACGTTTCACATCCATAAAGCAGTGTCGGGAGGACTGCTGCGCTATAGACCTTGAGCTTTTTTTCTCGACTGATACCTCTCCTGTCCCAAACAGTGCTGCGGAGCCTGCCAAATAGGGCACTAGCTTTTGCGAGTCTGCCATTCATTTCATCATCCATGGTGACAGATCTAGAGAGGGTGCTGCCCAAGTAAGTAAATTTATCCACCGGGTTGAGACGCTGTCCACTGATGATGATGTTGGGTTCAACGTAGGGCTTACTGGGAGCTGGCTGATACATCACCTCAGTCTTCTTTGTGTTGATTGTGAGGCCAAAGTTATTGCAGGCCTCAGAGAAGATATCAACGCTGTGTTGCATGACGGCTTCTGATGGAGCATTGAGGGCACAATCGTCTGCAAACAGAAGCTCGTTGATCGTGGTATGTTTGACCTTGGTTTTAGCTTGAAGCCTCCTAAGGTTAAATACTGATCCATCAGTACGAAACCGGATTGGCAAGCCCATGGTGGAGTCCTTGAACGCATCAGACAGCATTGCGGAATACAAAATACTGAAGAGTGTGGGAGCAAGAACACAACCCTGCTTTACACTGTTTGGTACACCGTTTGTGACGGGGAATGCTTGAGATGATTGACCATTGTCCTGTACTCG
This sequence comes from Lymnaea stagnalis, assembly GCA_964033795.1. Classification (NCBI taxonomy): domain Eukaryota; kingdom Metazoa; phylum Mollusca; class Gastropoda; family Lymnaeidae; genus Lymnaea; species Lymnaea stagnalis. The sequence continues at coordinate 450,714 of CAXITT010000619.1, read as the reverse complement.
GGCAATCATACCATCATGCAGCTGACGGATGATGTTTGTGAACTTGTCTGGGCATCTGTATTTCTTCATGATTTTCCACAAGCCACCTCTTATTGACCCTGTCAAGGGCCTTATTCAAGTCGATAAACGTAGAATATAGGTCTGTATTTTGTTCCTGGCATTTCTCTTGAAGCTGTCAAGCAGCAAACACCATATCGATGGTTCCGCGTTTTTTGCGGAAACCCGCACTGACTTTCGGGCAGGAGACCTAGCTCCAGATGTGCATTCAGGCGGTTCAGAAGGGCACGGGCCAAGATCTTGCCTGCAATGGACAGTAGTGAAATTCCGCGGTGATTGTCGCAATGCCTGGTGGTTTCCTTTGTGTTTGTACAGGTGGATAATTGAGGCATCCTTGAGGATGACTGATGACTTGCGCGGGTGACATAATAAAATCAAGAAGGTACCATGTAGATGAATCAGCAGCACACCAAACCTAAATACCCCAGGGGTTATGTTTTTTTTTTATGTACTTAAATGGTAAATGCCACTCTTCCGCTGTAGGCTATCATTGCCTCATAGAAACTTATGTTCTTGCCTGCTGTAAAACGGGGCTGAATTATATATTATGAGTTCTATAAGTGGCCTTACTTTATGTAGGAGGTCTTGGCCTCTGGGAGGATTTAAGAGATGAGTCACATAGATCTAGGTATTGTGGCAGCTTCTCGTACGCGAAGCCACCTCTTGGACATGGAGACGATCATCTGTTCAACAGTAATCAGATTATTCTGGTAGAACATGAATGCCCATGATTATATAAATATGAAACATTTTATTTCACCAACTGCTGGCTTCCAATATTTGTCCACTTCAACTTTAGCAGCCCTTTGATGATGTTGTTCACCATACATATTTGTTTGGTTTACTGCTGTTGTATAAAAGTCTTCCGGAAGTAACACAACTAAAATGGTCAAATGGCTCTGCATCTGACTCTAATTCATGTTTAGGACCACTATCTGCAATAAATTCCCTGACCACATCGGTAGACAAGTCATCGAGCGTCACCCAAAATTATCGACACTCTTATTAAGTGTCTATGGGTAGGTGCGAGGATCAGCGACTCCCAAGGGGGAAAGGGTTAAATACAATTCAACTTATTTGTGCTAATATAAATTAAAAGCTTTGCAATATATTTTCATTTATAAATAACAACTTGCATTTACTTTTTTTTCCCCAACAGTATTCCAGACAGCATTGGTAAGGATATAGAGAAGAGTTGCCAAGGGATTTACCCACTGCATGATGTTCTCATTCAGAAAGTAAAAGTCCTCAAGAAGCCCAAATTTGATGGTAAGATTTGATGAGTTTTGTCACTGATTTTTATTCCATTTTCTGAAATCATGTTCTTAAACTTAAATTTGTGTGAGATCAGATTTAGATTGTGGATAGTTAATAAGGTTTATCTTTTTAAGGATTCAGCAGTAGGCCTCAGCAGTTTAGTTGAGATTTTTCCATTGTTGTGTGTTATTTTGTTTATGGTAATGTTAAATTTTCTGTTTTTGCAGTTGGTAGATTGATGGAACTCCATGGAGAGGGTGGTGCAAGTACCACCACCACCAAGACTGCAGAGGGAGGAGAGAAAGTTGACCGTGTTGATGGCTATGAGCCACCAGTACTTGAAACTGTCTAGACAAATTGACCTATTAAATGAACCAAAGTGAATAAACTGTAGGATTTGTTTTTTTTAGTTTATATGTCTGTGGATAAATGGGTATTACCATGACAAGGATGTTATTGTTTTTTTTCTGCCTGTTTGAATGGTACTTCTTTGTAAAGGTAGGTGGGGAAAACCACATCGAAAAAAAGTGGGCTAAACTATGAAACTTGGGTGGGATAACTTTGCCACAAAATTGAAGGGGTGATGATAAACTTTTTTTGAAATATGCAGGCCTTTGAGTTATGTAGAACCTAATCAGCTATTCTGAGCACACAATGATTCACTGAATGCATTACTGGGGAACAACTCACTTTATAGACTGAAATCAATATGTTCAATTGGATCAATAAAGGAATCTTTACTTATTTCTTCACTTTTTTTTTTACTTGATGTCTCATTTGAAGGCTGGCTTTTGGCATGCTTTGTGCCATATTATACACAATACTTATACTCCAGTGTTTCCATTTAATTTTTTTTTTTTAATTGTGATTTAGATACTGGGTACAGGTATGCCCAAGAGGTGGGGTTGAAAGCAAAATTTGTATGCACAAATTCTGTACAAGTACCTACTAGAAATTGAACAAATGAATAGCATAGTAATAGTACTAAAATAGAAAACTGGCTCCTAAAAGAGTTTCCTCCAGCCTTGAGAAATGAAATGTGTCGATCAATATTTTGTGGCACTCTTGTGAGGAAAGTTTGGCACCAGTGTTATGCAAAAGAGTGGGGCAGTTAAAGTTGATTGCACTGTTATATGCTGTGATAGTTGTTTATTATTAATAATAACATAATTTTAACAGAAGGAATATGGGAAAGGGGGGCGGGTGCAAAAAAATGCATGTCTCAAGTCCAGTCTTTGGCATTATTCTATTTTTCATTGTGACTTTATAGCTTATTCTTCACTTTTCTGGTTAATTTCCTGTGGGACATTTTATGTTAATTTAAACATGCCAATTGATATACCAGTAATTAATTTTAAAAAGTAACTAAAGATGTTTGTGAACATGTTTAAATTTAATCATGAATACAACCAAAAAACAACTTTTTTTCAAATAATTTCATTTAAATACCAGCTAATCTAATAATTTACATTACTAAAGTTGCTCTAGTAAAGTATACTACTACTCGAGTACTCCTTTAATAATATTAAAATAAAAATCTTATCAATTTTACTAATTACCGGTATAGTATTTAGACCAATTTAGTGTTAATAAATGAAACAATACAATCTATAACACCGATATTCTTTTTTAAAATTTTACTACCAAACGTCGATACAGTTCAGTTAACTGAGTACCGGTAGTTATTTTTATTATTCTTTACAATATAGTGTGTGGACATTTAACATACCGGGTAACAACAAATGAGCAGTCTGATGAATACAATACAAATGCTAATTCACAAGTTTAGAGGGTTGAGATTACAAATTATTGTAATGTCTTCAAAATTATAAAATACAACTCAAGAATCACTAATTTAATTAGTTAGAGTTAGAGGGGCATATGCATTTATTGGGTGTCAAGATACCATATTTAAATTGATGGACAAGGTCTATATTTAGGTGCTTTCAGTTTTCCAAGATGCATAAAAAAATGTAAAAATATGGTCATGCCATTATTACATTAATTAAAAAGCAGATTCGAAAGCAATTTATTACATTATGAAATGAATGTTAGCTGGCATTCAACTTGTACAAACTATCCACACCCACATTTACTGCAGAAAGAAACCTTACATCAAAGAATCAAAGCCAAAATTTAAATTAAAGTATGTCCAGGCTTGTCAAGATAGTTTTTTTTTTTCAATTGTGGATACAGCTACTTCAGCTCATTGTCCCTTATTTCTTTGTTGGAGAATTTTGAGTCTTTTTAGGTCTGGCTCTCTTCTTATGTCTGTTTTGGCCCTTGTTTATATTTTTCATGGTAAATGTAATGCACTGTGGAAGATGAAAGGAATTCTCTTTATTTAAAACTTATCTTAATTATATTTTTTTACCCCACGTTCAATCTCAATTTTCGTGAAGTGTCTTAAAGTAGAATCTCCATACATTGCCAGACTGATATTTCTGTCTAACCCGTAACAGTCTCTACGTGAATTTTCATGTCCCTACTTACCACCTGAATTTTATTGTACTTGAACTCCTGTTTTTTCAGTTGTGAAATCATTTTTCATGACTTTGAAGTTATGAATTGTATGCTTGTAAAAGGCCTAGCCCTATACTGTAAGAATAATGTACCGGTATGACCTTCAGTGGCTTCAGAAGATCTTCCACATTATTCTACAACAGTATAATTTTTATCTGTAGTCAATTAAGATTGAATAAAAAAATCATCTCATTTGTATTCATAGTACCCGTATTTATCTTGGCTTACCGTAGTGTCACTTTTTTGGTGGGTTTCATGGCAAAGGGCAAAGAGTTCAAAATTCAAACGGTTTATATTTTAATAGCTTGCTATAAATTTCTAAATAGGATCCAAATTGTCATTACTACCAGACACCATTTCATCAGTCTATTTTTTACATATACCGGTAATTATCAATAATAAGAGCTTAAACTTAAAAAATTATATATATTTTTTGAAAACACTGGTGAATACATTTATAGATTTGCAAGAAAAACCCACTAATGTTCATATATTTGTTTTGTTGAAGTGAAAAATAGGCTTGTTCTTTTTAACGGGTTAAAACACATACAATTTGTGAAAGTGCCCTGCTGTTGTAAACAGTATTGTTAGGACCAAATACAAATTCATGTTTCGCCTACATCAGTGAAACTAAATTTTCCTGAAATTTTCTAGTGAGTATAAAAAATAGATAAAAGAAAGAAAATGGATGTGTACAAGTCCCATACAAAAACAACTAGCAAACCGTAACAAATAAGTTTACTCTGGAAAGCTTAAAAACAATCCAACAGTGCCATTCAATTTTACTTTAAAAATATATCAACTCACTCGTTCATCTAAGAAGTCCATGACCTTAGGCATTCCTATACGAATTCCACAGTCTGCAATTCTTTTCTTCAGCACATCTAGCTCAAGTGGCTATGAATAGACAAATTAAATACTTGCATGCAACCTTATATGTAAATTTTTAAAACTTATTTTGTCAAATAATGCTAAATTTCTTTCTTTTGATTTTCTCATTTAATTCATTTATACTAACGTTAAGTGCTGTCTTCATAAATAATATAGTAATAGTAATGTGGTGTAGTTTTTTTTCTACTAAAGAGAACTGTTGGTCTGAATTGTTTGGTTCTTTCTTAAGCAGATTTTCATCTTACATTATGACCTTTGCTGCAGTCCAACCTTAGTATTGGAATACCGGTAATTAATAATGTTCCCGAATTAAACAACAGTAGTGACAAGAACTCTAATTGTCTAAATAAGATGCCATAATTGAACTTACCTCATACATGAGAATATTTTCATGGATGTCCTTGTTTTCAGTAATAAACTCAACCAGCCTCTCTGTCATTGACTCAGCACTTGCCTGTGGGATGAAAATATAAACTCATACAGTTATTGTGGATGTATCGAGTGCTATAGATATGGTAGTGTTTAAAACATTCATTTACAGAACAAAAAGTCATTTCTTTAATTTAAAGCTTCTTCTGCACATCACTTACAATGCTTCATACCTCTTGGTATATTACCAGAAGCACAGGAAACTTGAAAATTTCATTTATGTTACAATACCATCCCAGATTTTTTATAAATATTAGGTTTGTAACATTCTTGATTTATTACATTCGCCAAGGTTCAGCAGTGTGTCACAACATTTTTATTTGTGTGAATTTACCTACAAAACTGATGGAGATGAATATAAACTAATTTAACATAAATTTCCTTGTTTCTCACATACATTTGAATGTTGGGCCATGGGAGTAAAATAACTGCTTCTAGTGTCTGGTACAAAAAATAAGTTTGAAATCTGCTGTTAAATGGTAAACAATGACACAAAATTTGAATTGAAGATAAATGGGTGTCAACTATTTGGACAAGTAGGGAACAGTAAACGAAAGGGAAGGAAAAAAAAAAAATGGGGGGTGTTCCTTTACTTTATTATCTTAGTTACAGTACTGCCAGAAAGACTTTAATTAATATTTAACCTGTTGTGCAGCTGGCATTTCTTCATCTGGCCATCCCTGTAATATACTTTCTTCAGGTAAGTCAGGAGTATCACTGAAATATGCAGGATAATTATAGTTAATTACAATATTAGGAGAGAGTGTTTAATGAAACTTGAGAAGGCTGCACTGAACTGGTGTAAATGTAAACAATTAACTTGAGAAGGCTACATACACTGTACTGGTGTAAATGTAAGTAATTAAGGAGATGAATTCAATATTCAAAATATTTTAACCTAATCTTTATTTTCTTCTTTCAGCCACAATACCATACAATGTTTCCACAAAGAGCAAATGTTTTAAAAAAATGTTAATTTCAGAGATAAGACATATTTTAAAACATTAGATAATATCTTGGAATTTACAACTGGAGAGAAATTGTGCGAGCTATTCTTGGGCTTCTACTGAGTACATTGAGTGTTTTCACTTCTCAGTTCCTCTTGAATGGGACACAGCAACTTTCTTTAGCAGCTATGTTAATTTTATTCTTTTTTTCACTGGTTTGTTATTCTCTGAAGAAAGCTTTTGGCTCTCATTGGCTTTTTAGTGGTGCCTTTTAAAAATATTTCTCACTTAATGTGTTCTTTGCTTTTTAAGTATCTTAAAACTTGATGGTCGTTTCCCATTATTCTAGAGTACGCCATTGACCAGCTTTTCAGAGGCAGATGTAGAGATGTTTTTCATTCATTAAAAGTGGCAACAAGAGTTTGTGTAAAAATAACAAATAAATGAGCTCATTTAGTCAAATGAAGAAATTTATTTGTCAAGGAATAAAATAAAAAATGTATACATTTCAATACATTTTGTCTTTATTCTTATTTTAATTTTTTTTTAAAATTGGAAAATGGTGAAAAAAGGTTTGTGCTTTTTTTAACGACAAATATCTCTGACCTGTAGCTGGAGTCTTGTGATCCTGATGGCAGGTCATCGTCTCCACCGTCCTCATGACTCGAACCCTTAAACTTGTCTGGCTCACACACGCCACTGACTCCACCTTTGCCCGACATCTGTTGTGGCTTCTTAGTGTAAACTACACTTTGGGACGTCACTGTTTGTTCACCTGGTTTTAAATCTTTTAAGGCCGGGGCTGATTTCTTTACTTGTTGTATTTTTGGTTTTAGGCGTGTCAGGCCACTACCTTGTTCTTGACCTGGTTGAGAGTTGATATTGAGTTTTGATGGAGATGAGCCCAGTTCTTTGCGCTTGACTGGAGTTCCATCATAGTCACTGTCAGTTTCATCTGAAAGTGGAGCAAGTGCGAGTTTTTAAATGACAAAGAGAGGACCATTGTGTATGTTGGGGGGGTAAATATATTTTAATAATATATTTTAATAGGGATAATTCCGAATAATCACTCTGTATAATTTTCCTTTATTTTTCATTTGGCAATAAGCATTCTTTCAGTTAATCATATTTTTGTGGCCAAGATAGACCGCCATCCCATTGCTATGTTTAAGTCGGTTCTATTAATCAAATGCCAAACAAACACTGACAGGCTCAATTTGTCATGCTTCTCACTTACACTGATGTGTTTCTAGATAAACATGTTTCAACAATTCTCTCATTCTCTTTTTACCCAACGGCCTGACTCCAATCTTGGATGCAGCTTTCTGAAAGAATATTTAATCCTTATATGAAAAGTAAATTTAATTTTTTTTTTTTTTTTTTTTTTAAATTTTAAATGCATTTATACATTAACGTTAATTAATAAGGGTGTATACAGAGGCCAAAAATAATGAGCAAGGTAAAGAGGTAATATAATATTTTTTGATCAAAGACAATTATTTAAATTATATTTTACAATGACTGAATGTTTTGCTCAATGTTATTTGAAGACTGAATTTTTAAGGATTTAAAATGTTGATAATAAGAGTAAACAAAGAGTTCAACACTCACTTTAAGTTCTGGGGTGGCCATGGCATCATATGATGGCATAGGGGTGAACGGTGAAGGGGCTCTACTGGCTTTTATCTTGGTCAATTTACCTAGTCTTTGATTGACTGGTGTCTTAGGGAGGTTATTCTGTGGTGCACCGGTTTCCTGGGAGGGCTAAGAAGATTGAACCATGAAATAAATATCACTATATTTGTAACAGACACTTGAAATAAAAGAAATTTTCAAAATCTGAATTTTATAGTAAGAGAAATTTTCAAAATCTGATTTTTGTAATAAGAGAAATTTTCAAAATCTGATTGAAACAATTATTTTACATTGATTTGGGACAACAAACAACAACAACATAGATGGTTCAGACATCATGTTACAATATTAAAGAGATGGTGAATTTGATGACATTTCTTTATTTTACCTTCAGCTTCTGCTTCACCGGTTCTGTTTTATCTTTCAATTCTCCGTGCATTGTTTCAAACTCCCCAAAGCTGAGGTCCTCATACAAAAAATGGTCATCTAGTGGATCAGACAAGGTCAAATCTATAACAGGTGGCTTGGTAACTGGTGGTTCAGCAGGGGGTGGTACTCTTATTGGTGGGTTTGTTGGCTGTTTGGAGACCCTTTCAAATGATGGTTCTCTCCCCTTCCTAGATGTGTCAGTCAAGTGGTCATTCTGATGTGACTGCCCAGTCATTTTGGCAAAATGTCCAGCTGGCTGTACTGAGACGGCTGGTCCTGCTTGCTTCACTTGTTTACTTTGAAAAGGGTCCAATAATCCCAGCCTCTGGCGTAAGGGTAATGGTGAATCAACGTCTATCTGTGGAGGAAAAAAAGTATTGACACTATTACTACACTATGGGTTCTACACTGTCTTCATTGAGATATTCTAAGACTGAATGGTCTCCAATGTAGTCTATGTACAACATTGGTGAATATTTCCTTTGATAATTATACCTAGGGGTTTGCCATAAAGGACATTGACAAAGAGAGGATGCGGAGGGCATATCTGTTCAGATAAAGACAACTGCGGGCAAATTGGGAGGGGTCGTGGACGTAAACAAGCTAGCATTATTTGTGATATACTGCTTAAAGTCATCTGCGTATGTTACAGTATTTTTACATTTTTTAAATGGCGGACATCCTCCACGATTCCAGCTACTATGTGTCTGGCTTCCTGTGCCTATGGTTGGATATATCGCCCACATTATCGCCTGTTTCTGTTTTTTTAATTTTTTTATTCAGCTTCATATTTTTATGATGCCAGTGAGTGTTGTATCTTGAAAATATCAGCTTTTATACTTCCTGTCATTTTATACGGTACAATTTGCTGGATGTGGATACCTGCAACTGGGGGGGGTTGAAAGCTACACAGCTGAGGACAAGAGGGGAGGGGGCTTTGGAAAAGTAGCGTATTTTTGCTTTAAGCCTTAAATATATTATTTTACCAATCAGGATTAACTCTTAAATGCCATATATCACAGAGTTATAATTACCAGTGCCGATAAGCTTTACAATAGGTTAACTAAATAATAAAAAATGAGTAAGTTTGTCATTAAAATAGTACCACCTTTCAAAATGGTTGGCGGCATTTATAAATGTTCCAATTACAGTAGTCATAATTTATTTCATTATAACATTACAGCCCAGTACTTACCACATTAGAAATGATTTTTCCTTTAGTTGGAGATGTTTGTTGATTTAAGCTGGTCTTGGACTGTGCCTGCTGGTCAGTTTTACTCAAACTTGGGTGACGTCTTGTAAAGTCTGGGGTACTCATTTCATTAGGGTGCTGATGAGCTGAGATACTTGGGGATGTCTTTGTGGTTGCAGGGGGTGTGAGCAAGTTGGTCACATGAGGAGGCTGGTGGAATACTTCTCTGGTTGGGTCTTTTGAGAAGGGTCGTATGGCTGAGGGTTCAGGTGCTGTTTTTCGGGAATATGAATTGTGTTGTGTTGCAGGGGTGACCGACGTGATGAGGGAAATCTTTTCACAAGTTGAAGGCTTGGGAAGTGTGGGATCCACTGATTTTTTTGGTGAGGCTGTTTTAGAAACTGTTGACCTCAAGGCCACCGTGTGTAAGGCTGCAGAACTAAGTAAGGCTGACGGTGAATCCGATATTGGTGGTGTCCTTTGACTGGATGGAATGTTAGGAATGGCTGAAGCAGTTATGGCATTCTTACAAGCAGGATGTTCTGCGCCTTTCTGTTGACTTTCATTTAAATCATCTTTTAATTGACTCAACTGGGCAGGCTTATCTTTGAATTGACTCAACTGGGTGGGCTCATGGTTTACAGACCTAACAAAATTTAAACTTGTATTACATTTCTTTGGTACATTCCCAACTGCAATGCTTTTCCCCAACACAGTCTCGTCTGGCAATGGCGAGTCTTCTACCCATATAGCTTGCTGCAGTGCTTCCGATTGTGGGGTTTTATCAAGGCTTTTTAATGGGAGCTCACTCCGAGCTAGTGAGTCATCAAGCTCCCTTACATCTGCTCGAGAACCTTTGCCTGGTGGGGTCATATGAAGGACATGTGGAGGTGGGGTCATATCAAGGACAGATGGGACTGAGGTCATTTGAAGGACAGGTGAGGGTAGAGTCATATCAAGGACAGGTGAGGTTAACCAGGATTTCCTTTGTTTATCCCTGGTATTGGTATTATCCAGAAGCGTTGAGGATAAAAAGAGTGGCGAGTTTTTCTTCGCCAAGCCTCTGCAAGTTTTCTTGCGCTGAGAAGACGAAAGGTTTCCCTCCCCATCTGACTGAGAGGACGTGTCAAGACAACTTTCATGAACATCTGGGATGGGGGAGGAGCGAATCAGAGGGGAAAGGTCATTGGTTGGACCTATTCTCGAGGATGCTTTAGAAAAACCAGGAGTCAGGAAATGTGGGCCGACTTCTGCTTTTTTACCTCTGTCAGGATCACTGGTGACTGACCCGCCAGTGGCACCTGCACTTAACTGGGTGGCTTCATGGATTACCACCTGTCTTTGTTTGAGTTTCTCCTCATCAGAAGTGCCGGAAGATTTAACACAAGTCACGCCTTGTCTCAACTCAGTACTCCACTTGGCACCAAATCTGGGAACCTGCCTCTGAGAAACATCGGAACAGAGAACAGGTTTCATCTTGTGGCTTTCTTCCTCCAATGCTGCATTCATTCGTTTATTTGGTGGGGTTAGATAAATGCTGGCACCCAGACAGCCACCCAAGACTCTGACAGCCATGATTTCATCATCATCCGTAGAGTCAGCTAATTTGGGACTCTTGGCTGGAACATTTGAGATGCCGGTAAAGGAGTGTGGAAGCTTTCTTTTGGAAGACGCCGTTTCTTCTCCACATCCCATCACGAGCCGATGGTTTGCTTCAGCTTGATCCACTCCATCCAGCAAATCCTCATCAGCGCTGGATGAGAAAAGAAGTGATGGAGATGAGGGTTCGGCTGATGTAGAACCACAACCTTGAACATGCTTTATCCCTTTTTTTCTCAAAGAGGCAAGTTCCACACTTTGCCCCTCCGCTAGCTTCAGTTTGCCATCTTCATTGTCCCCGCTCTTTCTTTGGGACTTGGACCAAGTATTTTCATATGCAGCTGGGTTTTCAGCAGTGGCGATGTGTTGTTTTTTTTTCCTCCTCCTATCAGTATATCCATCCAGCTTCAATCTGTATGCCTCCTGACCTTTTGTCTGGTTAGCTACAGGCGTGACAGCTGCCAGACTTGGGCTGCAGCTGATTGAATCCCTAATTGAAGACTCTAAGGGGCTCTCACTACTTGGGCTCTGCATTCCCAGTTGACCAATGTGGCTTACGTTTACCACTGGAGCCTGGCCTGGTTTAAAATGTTGGAGTAAAACATCTGCAATTAAATTCAACATGTTTTCTTTCATTCCAAGTTTATTTGGTGCACTAGAGTTTGTTGGTGCACTAGAGTTTGTTGGTGCACTAGAGTTTGTCGGTGCATTGGAGTTTGTTGGTGCACTAGAGCTTGCGGTGGCCATCCTTTGTGCAGCTGGCCCAGCATTTGTGCTAACTGTTGAGGAGTTCAAAGTGCCCTGAACCTGGGTTCCCTTGGGTAGCCCACCAGCTATTACTGGAAATCTGGATTTGGAGGTTGGCTTAATAATAGGTGAACACATCATTGGTTGAGTGGCAGGGGACCGGTTTGCATCACTGGAGTTTTTCCTTTGGTCTTGTCTGCTGGTTACAGCAGGCTGATGGACAGCAGGTAGAGTGGCACTAGGGTGAGAGACAGCAGGTTGAGTGACACCAGGCTGAGAGGCAGCAGGCTGACAGACAGCAGGTTGAGTGACAGCAGGCGTGTCCTCAGAATCACTGAACAGCTCATCTCCACTTATGTATATGTCGTGTTGTACTTGTTGGCATAAACTTTCTGGATTACTGACCTTTGAACTATTGAATTCCGGCTGCAAAGGAGAGGCTTTGGGTAAAGCTGTTGACACATCCAGCTTGGACCGAGATGAATCCTCAACATCTCTTGAACTGGCTGTGACAGGCTGAGGTGCGCCAGTGTCAGATTTGGGTGCCTCATTTATTGTGCCGACTTTAACCGTGAAAACTTGAGTTAAAGGCGGTACTTTCTCACCATGTACTCTGGCTGTCTCACCGTGTACTGTGGCTGTCCCACCACCATGAGCCGGGGAGGTTCTAGTTGGAACAGTGTCAACGACGAGTCCTGCAGTTTCACAATGAGAGTCATCACTGTCTTGGCGAATTTTCTTTAAGCTCTGCACAGAGCTGGACATTTCACGGTTTGCTTGACAGGAGGCACTTTCTCGGCGCAGCGTTTTTTTAAACATGCTGACAATCTGCCGTGGCACATTGGGTTTGACTGAACGAGCGGGCGGTAAAGACTGGCCCTCCCGTGAACGTTTGCTGCCCGGCCCAGCAGGCAACGGATCCTTTCCACAAAGAGTCTCAAGACGCGTGGGAAAGCCTATAGGCAATTTACCATGGACTGAACCAGAATTTTTACCCGTGGCAACACCGGAAGGCAGTTGGTCTGATGCCGTGCCTGAGAAGCACAGTTGTTCAACAGGTTTAACTCTAGGTGTCCTCCTTTTCTTTTTCATGATGGGTTGTTTGATGTCAGAATGTGTGATGATCACATCATCACTACTGGTATCCACAGGGTCCAGGATGGAGGGAATATAGAAACTGTCACTGGGATCTCCTAAATGACGCACATCTTGAAATCCTTGCTCTATTTTGATGGTTATCAATTCAAAATCTTCCTCCGTCAACACATTGGCCAAATCCCGTTGGCCAGTGTCTTGTGCCATACCGGGCAAGTTGGCAAGCATTTTACCCAAAATATCTTTGAAATATTTGGTGGATACTTTCTTCTTTCTTTTCCTGGTTGTCTTCGGCTTAGGTTTAGTTACAGCGGGGATATCTGGGAAAGAGGAAGTGCTTGCAACAGGAACATCTGGGATAGATAAAGTTCTTGCAAAAGGAACATCTGGGATAGAGGAAGTGCTTGCAATAATAACATCTGGTACTCCTGGGATATTAGTCTCTGTTGTGTTTTTAGCCAGAGGAATGGCCGTCAGATCTAACCCTGCAGAAATGCCAGTTTTATCCAACCCTGTAGGAATGCCAGTTTTATCCCACCCCGCAGGAATGGCAGTTTGATCCAATTTTATACGAATGAGACTTGCCTGGCCATTACCTTCTGCATTAGTGTCAGGTATTTCCTCTTTCTTGCAAATTTCATTGGCAAATAAAATAACATGATTTCCAATGTCTAAGCTATCTTCTTCTTTTATAAGGGTTGGCTGCACAGTAGATGTGGGGAAATGTTGCTGGACTGAAACTATGAAAGCGTCTGTATGCAATAGGTATGAGTCAATATTTTGGTGCACCTTGTCAATAGCAGTGTCTTGGTGTACCCTGACAACAGCAGTGTCTTTGTGCACCCTGTCAGTATCAGTGTCTTTGTGGGCCCTGTCAGTAGCAGCATCTTGGGACACCCTGGCAATAGCAGTGTCTTTGTGGGCCCTGTCAGTAACAGCATCTTGGGACAGCCTGTTGATAGCAGTATCTTGATGCACTGTTTCTATGATGTTGTTACAGTCCACTGGTATTGCTTGATTCCATTTAGATACTGAATCTTTTTTCGAGTCTTTAAAAATGTTATTTATTTCATTTTCTTGGTGCCTTAAATATGTGTCCAGGTTTTGGTGCACCAATGATGCAGCACTGTCTTGGTGCCCTAAGGTTGTGACCATGTTTTGGTGCACCAATGATGCAGCACAGTGTTGATGCACTTGAGCAACACATGGAGCAACATCTTTGACTAATTCATCAACATTTGTAACACAGATTGAAAATTCAATATCCTCACTAGATAAAACACCACTTCTGCCTTCTGACAAATCATGCCCTTTTGTCACTTCACATTGGCCTTCTGACAAATCATGCCCTTTTGTCACTTCACATTGGCCTTCTGACAAATCATGCCCTTTTGTCACTTCACATTGGCCTTCTGACAAATCATGCCCTTTTGTCACTTCACTTCTGCCTTCTGACAAATCATGTCCTTTTGTCACTTCACTTCTGCTTTCTGACAAATCATGCCCTTTTGTCACTTCACTTCTGCCTTCTGAAAAATCATGTCTTTTTGTCACTTCACTTCTGCTCTCTGACAAATCATGTCCCTTTGTCACTTCACTTCTGCCTTCTGACAAATCATGTCCCTTTGTCACTTCACTTCTGCCTTCTGACAAATCATGTCCCTTTGTCTCTTCACTTCTGCCTTCTGGATGCCCTTTTGTCAACTCTATTTGCTCATCAGATTTTGAATACATAAAATGTTCATGCCCTTGGTTAGGATTTAATTCTTCGTGAACGACAATCAAATCTTGATTGTCTTCAGGACCAACATCTTGCATCTCATCTTTTGCTATAACTACATCTTGTCCGTTTCCCATATGCCCAGAGTCGTTCGGTCTCAGCATTTCTAGCAGCAATTGATGGCCATCAGGACGTCCACTTTCAGCGAAGCTTTCAACTCCTTGTCCTAAACTTGGCAAGGAAGCTCCCTTCGTTTGTTTCTGATCATGGTGAGGGAGAAGGAGATATTGGGAAAATGCTGTGGCCGCCAGTTGGCTCAGAGACAATCTATAAATAGAATATGGCACATGAGAACTGAAAGGAGTCATAGTATAATTATAAAGTGTTTTCAAGTTTTTCATGGCAAACACAGGGATGGGGGATATAAGCTGTTTTCTTGCCTCTATGAATCCACTACTTTTATAGAAAGTCTTTCATGGAAGTCGGCCAATCTGATCTATGATCCGCAAGATACATTTCAATCATTTTTCTTACACAAGTTTTATCATTTATCCACTAGCCATAGTTAGGGTCCTAGAAAAAAATTGTTCTGTTTATTTCATGGCCTAATTCAGAGCTCAGCAACCTTTTTTACTTGCGTTGCACATCCTTGGCCTTTCCAAGAATTCTGCAGCACATCAAAAAACATACAAAAATATACTATATCACTTTATATAGCTAACAATAAAAAATGGCATGTAAAGCTAAAAGCAATCTTTATTGATTTATATTAATCAGATAACGCTTTATTTCTCCATGTATTAATCAGATGACGCTTTATTTCTCCATGTATTAATCAGATGACGCTTTATTTCTCCATGTATTAATCAGATGACGCTTTATTTCTCCATGTATTAATCAGATGACGCTTTATTTCTCCATGTATTAATCAGATGACACTTTATTTCTCCATGTAATAATCAGATGACACTTTATTTCTCTATAAATTAATCAGTTGACACTGTCTTGCTCTATATTAATCAGATGACACTGTATTGCTCGATGTTAACCGTCTATATTGGAGAATGGCCCAAGTAACAGGCTAAAACCAATTTCCCTTTTGTAGCACCACAGTTTTATTTTATTTACAAGCCTACTTAGCGCGACACACCTGGATTAATATCGCAGCGCACCTGGCAGCATTTTGCTGCGCTCCAGTTGCAGAGCTCTGGCCTACTTAATAGGGTTGAAATTCAAAATTTTTTTTTCAAATGTTGGACTTTGTCTCTACCATTACTTCTCTATGGAGATTTTGAAAGATAACAACTCTTATTTGTATTTTAACTAATGAGGTTTTTCTAAATATCTATTTTTTAAATATTAATTTTGCATGAGTATCTATTCTGTCAAAATATCTATATTGATTGAATAATTATTTTGTTAAATTATCGATTTTGTTTAAATATTTCCATTTTGTAAACATCCTATCTTGACTAAATATATCTATTTTGCTTAAATGTAGAGTACAAAAATATTTTATGATACCCCAATTTAAATAATCTCTACTTTAGTTACACGTAGTGTGTAAAAAGCACAAGATGATGGAGCACATACTGGTCTGCCAATGAGACAACGTCCATTTGTCCTGTATCTGGAACCAGGATCTGGCCAGCATAGATGAACCTGAGCACACACAAAATACTCTCTTCCTTGAACTGGCTCAAGTTGATGATGCCCATCTCACCGTCATCTTTCACCAGCTGGGGAACAAGAGATCATATGGTTAAAGGTCTTTGATAGTACATCTCACCTTCATCTTTCACCAGCTGGGGAACAAGAGATCATATGGTTAAAGGTCTTTGATAGTACATCTCACATTCATCTTTCACCAACTGGGTAACAATAGATCATACGCTTAGGCACGGTTCACACTATCAAATTTTCCTTCAAACATGTGATGCAATTCGTGTTTGACGGCACTATTTTGTGTGCGGATTTATGGACAATATTTTCATTCACGTGACTTTACAGCTGATTTCTCAAAATGGCAGCGATTCAAGCAAAGTGCGCTGCGATTAAAATTTTTGAAAACAAGTTCTGGTCAAGTTACTCACAACTTTGAAGGATAAATGCCATTTTTGATACTCAAACTTGGCTTAATTTATATTTCACCACCAGAAGCCTGGCAGCTAAAGATTGCTTAGACGATGGGCCCTGATAATTTAAAGAAATGAAGAATGGTAAGACTGGTAAGTTGAACTCGTCGTCAGTCATGGTTCATAATACATATGTAAATATGGCATTGTCATATTAGTTTAATTTAATTCATATTAGCTTAATTTATTCATATATATTTAATATTAAAAAAATGATAGGTCTATAAAGTAATATAGTCATAGTACTCATTCTCAAAGTGGACATTGCATCCGCATAGTCAGAGGAAATTTAAGCAATTTATTAAATTATGAAAAATTAATATAATATAATAACAGTATAAGTATAGTAGTAAGTAGTAACACTATCACTGAATATTATTATAGACCCACTAAATAATAAATTATTATGCGTATAATTATTAAGCTAAGAAACTAAGTATAATACTTATACTACAATTGTGTAAGTAGCCTTTATATTGTATAATATTTAGTACAGTAATAGTAATACTGGCAATAGGCTATTATAGTTTATATAGATATTACCATGACTATGACATACTAATAAATATGCCCTTTTATAATTGATAGTGAAAAAAATTAGATAATGAATCCTAATAACAGTTGAGTATACTAAGACTAATAGTAATACTAATATTAATATTTACAGTAATAATACATCCAACAATAATTTTTCACCAGTCTAGTTCTAATAAAGTGTCATTCATATTCACAGGCATAAAATGGGTTATAAGTTATATGTAATGTAGAAACTTAATTGTTTTATTGGAACTACAATAATTCTTTTAATATTATATATTATTAATGTATACACAAAGATAATTTAAAATTATAATAATTTTGACATTTGTAGCCAGTTGCTTAAGTAAAAATTTAAATTTCTTAAATATTAATGATTATAATAAATGACACTTTTTTTAAAATCACAATACAATCTCATTACCATATGTGATCTCCATTGAGACCAATTTTATATTATCATTAAATAACTAAAATGAAAATAACTATCTTTCGGGTAAAAATATACAAAATGTTTAGTAGAAAAAACATGATTGCAATTTTAATAATGAAATTTTGTCCTTATTATTATTAAAGTTGATATAAGGTTTTCCCCACTTTGGGTGTAACCACCCTAAAATGGTGCGAATGGGCACTTTACCACCCAACTTCTATCAAAATAATCCATCAGGCACTTTGCCCCTCTTCTTCTATTAAACTAATTCATCAGGCACATTTCCACTCAAAATTTCCACTCAAAAAAGGTGGCAGCCTCAATTTAACATAGAAAAATTTAATTATTAGAATTTATAATTGAAAACCAATGATACAAAGATGGGAGGCTATTGATTAGTCTTACTCTTTCCACCAAAAGCTTGAATAAATTAGAAAATTCCAGATTTCAATTACTTTATTGTCTGCATTATGGTTCAAACAACATATATGTAATGTATGATAACTGGGAAATATAAACGTATAGACTTTAAAATGAGTAGTAGTAGTAGTTTGGGGCGTCCATTAATGACGTCAACAAAATAGGGGGGAGGAGGTTTGGAAATGTTTTACAGTTGTTGACAGGGGGGGGGGGGGGTGTAGATTACATCAACCTTTTAATGGATTCTGCATTATAA
>CAXITT010000619.1:389782-432373 GCA_964033795.1 Lymnaea stagnalis | reverse complement strand
TATAAAATGTTTACATAATTACTTGGGGGTGGGGGGGAAGGTCACCGAAAGTTTGAAAGTTGTTGACAAGGGGGGAGGGGGTCCAAAATTTCGTCAAAATGGTTGACGTAATTAATTGACCACCCTTTTGATCTTACCTTTATAATGTAGGCCCATTTATTTTTAAAAATATTTGTATGTGTAATAAATAAAATATATTTCTTTTTTGTTTCGTTCAGAAATTATTAAACTCAACAATGACAAGCATTCACAATCCCATAACTTGAAAGAAAATAGACTATAAAGATTCTGTCATTTCAAACGATGATTGAGACATCCTTCCTATTTTAAAATTTGGAATGACTACTATTAATGGTAGTGCTTCTTGATAACTTCATTCAAAGAGTTCTTGTGAAATCTGTGATTGGACTTGTATGTTTTAAATTATTTTTTAAAGGAGATTACCACTCCCTAATATATTATCTGTCATAGTTTGGAGCAGATTTTAAGTTAGAGTACCAGTATATAAATTATACAACTATAGATAATTGCAATCAAGATAAATTTTTTAACCTATTGAAGAGTACTACAAATGAGTGTACTATAAATTTTAATGCATAATTCTGAAATGATTTCCTTGGTAAAGGAATGTTGAAAAAATGTACCCAGTTATAAAGATGTGATAGAACTGGAAACGATATTTAGAGAATAGAAGGCTTGGAAAGTAATAGTTAATGGCCTATGCTCCACTGGCAGATATCAGACAGAGAAGTCTACTGCAAATTTCTCCTTTCTAACTATCTCAAAACTTTTCAAAAAATTCTTCAAATTAAAATTTAAATGAGTAAAAAAATTATATTGATTATATTTTTCTTCTTAATTGACTTTTATTTATGAATGTGTAGTATATCATAACTATACTTGTACAATATAACAGTATCCATCAGAAATTTAAGCTTTTTACTGTGATTATATCTCAACTGAAGGGTGCCGATTTAAATCTGTGTTGTATTTAAAGTCACATTCTTCAACATACAAAAGAAGAAAAGTATAGGTCTATAATATAACTCTAACAGAGCTATAGGCCTTCTAAGTCAACTAAGTTTTATGTTTTTCTGTGGAAATATTTAAAAAGTATACCTAAGAGGTCGCCACAGAAAAACAATTTCATAATTGACCTAAAGTAAATAAGTAAATTTAATAATGAAAAAGTTGAACACTTTAATTTTAATTTCAGTATGGGGCTTCTATTTGCTATGGTGGGGGGTGGGGGTTGTTGTTTGATGTTGGTTTTGGAAAATTTAATTTCTAATTGTTATTTGTAATTGGAGATCTAGAGCTCTGGAGCAATATTTTCCTTGCCAGGAGCTCGAGCTGGTAAAATTTCTCACTGATCAGAGACCCAGTTTAAATAACAGTAAATATTTCTTTAAACACTCAACAACCCTTCAACTCCTTTTAATTTTGTCGGACCTGAGCTGGAGCTGAAATTAAATTGTCCACAGTAGAGTTTGTAAAAAAAACCTGCCCCTAAACCATTTTTGAATAATGTAAATAAATTTTATTAATGTTTTTATTCTTTATTACTTAGGTACTTAGTACTAAAATAAAACAAAAAGATGCTAGTCGGCTCTTAAGATAGTTGACACACAGTTGTGTGGAGTGAAATTCCGAGAGTGAGTCACTTAGTTTAGACATACTAATCGGTTTAAAAAAAAATGTTTCTCAATTGCTGGCCTAGATAGAAACATTTATAGATAAAGTCGCAGATGCTAGCCGTAGCAGAAAGAAGTAAAAATTATAAATTATTGATCATTAATATCATAGGTTTAAGTTCTAACTTAGTGATTAGTGACTAACACTGACTAGCCTAGTCCTACAGTTATTGGTGTTTATAATGTTAAAAGCCTCTTTAAAAAAATAAATTTCAATTATATCATGGCTTACGCCTATTTATTTTATAATTATTATATTATATCTCTTTTTTTTACTAAATTAACTAATTCTTTTTTTTGGAGTCTGTTGTTGTTTTGATAACTTAGCGTAGTCAATGTAAACACGACCTAGATTGATGAACTTATTTTTAGTTTTAGTTTTTGTTCACGTGATATTGAGGTTGCGTAATAATACTAATATAATTCGCATACCATCACAATTTTAGCAAATCATACTTTGAAAGTTGTGAAAAGGCTTCAAACACGCATTGCATCAAATGTTTGAAAGAGAATTTGATAGTGTGAACTGCGCCTTAAAGGCCAGAACCATCCAGGACAAAAAGGGCTTTGATAGTAATTTAATGTTTTCTACTGCTGTCTGAACATTTCAATTTTCTAGTCAAGGATTTTGTGTTATTCTATTTGCTTTAATTAAGTTTAATTACACAAAATTCTATGAAAATGTATAAAAACAAAAACACTGATACAACGGATAAAAATTTGACCACAATTGTGGACTGCGGGCATAGAGCATCACTTTGGGGGCATGCAACATAAATACTGACACAATGGATTAACACAAAACTTGCCTCCAGCAAACGTGGACATCGGGCATAGAGAACCACTTTGTGGGCATGCAGCTTGGTGTCCTGCTCTGTAATGATGGACAGGTCACTGAACTTGGGGCAGTTGACCAGACTACTGTAGGAATCTTCAAGGGTGGTGGCACTAGATTGTTTGGGCTGGTTACAAAAAAACAAAATATGTGAGGAAGTGTTAGATCCATGCATATTCCAATACAAATGACTGAGACCCACAATCATATGAATAATTAATTTGACGTGAATACTAATCAACTTAAATTAAAACATTTCTGTACTTTTCTATTTTTGTTGTGATGCAATTTCCATTAGTTAACAAATTAACTTACTAGTTCAGACTAATGGCTGTTCTTATAGTCAGTGTTATTACCTATTAAACTTACCAGTTCAGACATTTGACTGTCCTCATAAAAGCCAGTGTTGTTACCGGCCATGTCCTTAACATCTGTTTCCCCAGAATTTCTTAGTGCTATTTGAGTTGCATTGCATTCTTCTTCCCCATTCTCCATGGCTAGTTGGGCAAGAATTTGCACTGTTTGTGAGACAGGAGAGGAATGAATCTGTAAAACAAAAACATTTAAGATGAATCTTATTATGCCATCCATTTCTGTGACACTTGTAATCAAATTAGAAATTTAACATACAAAATGGCGGACAGTTTAGTTACAACAGAAATTAAAAACTTGTTGAAATTCATGCAGAATTGAGTAAAACATTTCTCAGATGTTCCCAGCTTGTGTCTATCAACATGTACCCATGTAAAATATTTCTCTGAGTTAATGTCACTGTGGACCTTTCATGCTTCAAAATCATTGCCATAACAATTCTTTATTGACATAGTTGGGATCCAATAATAACTTCAAAAGTGAATTTGTCTGACTCACATTTTGGCTGTCATCATAAACTGGTTGGTCCATTATTTCTTGGGCCCCATCTCCTGACTTACGGCGACCTGGTATAATAGACAACCGCTTGATTTTACTTCCTGTCTCAACGGTGCAGATGGAAACCTGTGGCATGAGCTGCTTGACATAAAACTCAGCACGATCCAGAGACACAGCTGGTGATGATGATGTAGGCTCCAGTGATGTTCTCATCCACAGGTCATGAGCTTGTTCAGAGGTGGACTTGGAAGATTTGAATGGTGGGGTTTGTGCTGGTGTATCTGTTGAGATCTGTTTAAATACAGATTACTTTTGTTATCTTCTGCCCTTTGAGACAATGGATCATTCCCAAACAACAGGTGACATAAACATTTCAAAGTTAAAAAATAAGGCTAGTTTTAAAGATACTGTTAAAAAAGAATTTTGTTCAAAGCCAATTATTTTCCTATGGTATTACCTTTCATTCAGAGAGTGAGTTCTAGATCATAATGTTAAATAGAATTTTAAAAAGTGATGTTGCCAAAAAATTATATCAATAATTATTTTTCAAGAAATTATCATCTTCAAAAGTTCTAAATTGCATAGATAATTATTCAATTACAAAAATCTGGCAATGATTTCAATAGAGCTGCCCTGGAATACATTGGTATGTGGGTTTGTTTGTTTTTTTGTGGGGAGTTGTATACTTACACTGGAGAAAATATAACCGTTAACTCTCTGGGATATCCTGTCCATGGCTTCCTCCTTTGACAGCGTCATCAACAAACTGACTGTATCAGGCCTGAAACATAATCAAACAACTTCTCCTGCAGCCAAGGGTAATAACTACATATGAAAGATAATGAAATAGCTACAACAGATCAACATGCACATTTATTGATGGAACCAGAAAAAAAGTTTACATGACTGAAACAAAGTATTTTTTATGAAGTCATCAGCGCCACATTCTGTTATCAGTCAATAAGACAAAAGGAATCCTAATGAGATTCAATCCATCCTTGGGATAAACAGGACCTGTTTAATATTCATAAACTTCTTTCCAACAACTTACTGTTTCCCTTTCTTGCCTTTTCCTTTACTTGGAGCAATGGCATTCTGTTGACCAGTGGCCAAATTAGGCCTTCCATTAAGCACATCTAATGTCTCCATGATATCCAAGTCTAAATTTTCCTGATCTTCTGCAAGTGATCTGGAAAGGGCCAAGGCTATCTGGGTGTCTTCCTCAACTTTCCTGGAAAAATTTAAAACACATAAGAACTTATTTGCTGGCATTTTACATCAACGTGGCTTCCTCACTCCAGTTCCAGTAAGGACTTTTTAGCTGAACACTAAAATATAATTGCTTAAACAAAATCTCTGAATAAAACCAGGCCCCACAACACTAACAGCACTCTACGCCACCAGCACTCATCACTAAGTCATTATGAGATTTTACAAGAAGTTGAGAGAGAAAAAAAGTATTGCACACTGTTTAATTAAATGTTAACTTCATCATCATCATCATCAATGGCACTACAGCCCATGTAGGGCCCTGGCCTGCTCCACCACATCCTTCCATTCGGAGTGATCCATGGCTTTCTGTCTCCATGCTCGAACCCCCAACTGGTGTAAATCTGTTTCCACATCATCAATCCACCTCATCCTTGGGCGACCGATGAGTCGTCTGCCCCTGGGCTTCTGCCTGTATATAATTTTGGCTGCTCTGCTTTCCGGCATCCTTTCAACATGACCTGCCCAGCGTATTCTGCCTTTTTTTATCATTGTGACTATGGGTGGTTCTTTGTACAAATAGTAAAGTTCTTGGTTTGTACGTACTCTCCAGGTATCATTTTCTATCACTGGTCCGTATATTTTGCGGAGGATTTTCCTCTCCCATGTGTTGAGCAGGTTCTCTGCTTTTCTGGTGAGGGTCCAGGTCTCACTAGCGTACGTTACTACAGGTCTTATGATGGTGGTGTATATTGTCTTCTTTGTTCCCCTTCATAAGTTTTTGTTTCCCAGTAGCTTTTGTAGACTGAAATAGGAACGGTTGCCTGCTGTTATCCTTTCTTTCACCTCTGTCATTATCTCATTGTGCTCATTTATAGTTGCCCCTAAATATTTGAATGTGTCCACTCTCTCAAATTTGTGGTTGTTTATATTGATGTTATCATCAGCATGGGAGTTTCTTGACATTATCATATATTTTGTCTTCGGTTCATTTATATCAAGACCAGCTTTGAATGAGGCATTTTCAAGTTCCCTGAATGCTTTAATTATGTCATTACGGTTTTTACCCATTAGTGCTATATCATCTGCATATGCCAGGTACTGCAATGGTTGGCTATATAAGGTTCCTGATTGCTCTGTAATATCTCTCTGGAAATAGTTTGTTATGGTTCCACTGGTGCTAATGTGAATGCTTCAAATAACTTTTTCTAGCGTGATGTTAAACAGGATGCATGATAGTGAGTCTCCTTGTCTGAGGCCCCGATTAACTATGAACTCCCTAGAATATTCTCCCTGAATCTTGATTCTGCTTTTGGAGTTGGCCATTGTCATGTGTATGAGCCGAGTAAGCTTGTTAGGGACTCCAAGTTCTTGTAAAGCATTGTATAAGTAATTCCTGTTTACACATTGTATGCTGTTTTTTAATCCACATATAGTTGGTGTATGTCGATGTTATATTCGTAGCATTTCTCCAGGACACATCTTATAGTAAAAATATGATCCGTGGTTGACCTATTCTGCCGGAATCCACATTGATAGTCCCCTAGGATCTGTTCACTGTACTTTTCCAATCTTCTCGCTATAAGTTTTGTGAGGATTTTGTACATTACATTAAGAAGGGAGATACCTCTATAGTTAGAGCATATCAACTTAGATCCCTTTTTGTGGATTGGGATTATGAGTGCCGTGTCCCATTCAGTTGGCATTTCTTGCTCCTGCCAGTGCCAGATTCTGGTTGTAAGTTCGTGTATTTGCCTATGCAGTTCGCTACCACCTAGCTTTATGAGTTCTGCAGGGATAAGGTCTATTCCTGGGGCTTTGTTATTTTTCATGGTGGAGATTTCATCTTTTATTTCATTTAAAGTTGGTTGGTTGACCAGTGGATCCGGTCCTCCTTGTGGCGGGGTGTAATCCTCATTGGTTCCTCCACCTGAGCCATTCAGTAGGCCTTCAAAGTGTTGTGCCCATCTCTCTAGTACTCTACTGGTCTCTGTGATCAATTCTCCCACTATTCCAAAATATGTTAATTTATTAAGATTTTGAATACAAGACAAGACATTTTATGCTCCAACTCATGAATGATGGATTTCAAAATTTTTATTTCATTTGGTTTCATTAATTATTTGCACACAGCTTTAACTTAGAGAGTTGAAAGTTAAAATGACAATAATCAATTATACAGTTATATAATCTCTTTGTTGCTAAAAATTAACACTGTCCATGTCAGTCATTGCGATGACCATTTAAAATACAGATCCAACTAAAATGAACATTCAAATTAAAGTATCACCAATATTTCAGGGGAGACAAAATATATTTTCAAAACTGCTTTAAAAAGTTCATCATTCCCATGAGGAGACTAGCATATTGGCTGTCACCAGGAGACTAACATATTGGCTGTCACCAGGAGACTAACATATTGGTTGTCACCAGGAGACTAACATTATATTATGGTATTGAGTGAATTTTAGTTTCTTTCAATAATCTAGGACTCACGTTTTAGGATTTATTATCTTGGATGATTTCCCTGTTACAGGTTTGAACTTTGACCTGAAGACAGAGAAAAATTCATAATATAAATGTAACATGTCGTGTTATTGTATAATGTTAAACGCTCTTCTTTAATTACTTATTTACGTCTGTATATGTGCATCCAGCGTCGTAGTGGTGATTTAGTGCTTTCTAATAAATATTACGAACACCATAAGGCCAATTCGATATGGTTGCATCACTATTTTTTATTTACACAATATGTTTCACAAATAGCTATGAGATATTTCTTTGCAAGCCCAAACACATTCATGAATTCAATTTTATCCTCCTTGACCATGTTCAAAAATCACACCTTCTCCCCCTCTTCTGCGCATGACATTTTAATATCAAACTTTATGTTGATACCAAATTACGAAACAATATATTATTTTAATATTTGAGCTGTTACAATAAAAATAAGGAAATTTTTAGTGATCCATTCAAAAAATTAGTCGCTGAATGTGTAAACAGTATAGAATGTCTGGAGACACTCCTATTTCATGAATGTAAGAAGTTTCCTTTAATTGGATTAATTCTGTGCTAACAAAACCGTTTTTTTCAAACTTATATCTTATCAACAAACGCTGAAGTTCTTCTGCATTATTTAGGGCAACAATTGATTGTCAGAAGCCTCTTGAACACTACTATTTACAAAAATACATATGGGAATTTTTTATGGTACTGGTATTTATTTACAATTTAATATGACTTTTACAGGTCATTTCTCAAAAATGGATTTTTAAGAATAACTTACAGAAATTCTTCTGGTAAGATTCCTTCATCCAACCTGGCATGATGTTCTTCCTCTTGCTGTTTGACCAAGTTTTTAACTTGTTCCACTGACATCTTATGAGAAGCAGCACATTTTTTCAGATGGGATTGTCGGCTCTGTAATAGTGTTGAAATTTTGTTCAATGCATATACTGACTTGATCAAAGCCCTTTGGGGTGGTCAAACTGAAAGCTATTTTTTATATTAATTACTTTAACTTTTATATGATGCTATCACTGATCACTCCCTTGAACTTCTTTTGCATTATGGAAGCTAAATCTAATTTAATCAAGCTACCTATATAATTGATCTAAATAGCATCGGATGAGCATCTAAATAACAATCAGATGAGCATCTAAATAGTATCGGATGAGCATCTAAATAGCACTGGATGAGTATCTAAATAGCATCGGATGAGGATCCAAATAGCATCGGATGAGCATCCAAATAGCAACTGACAACTCCGCTCATCTGATAGTGGCACATTCTCGATACCACGTGTTCGCCTTGAGACCTATGGGGGGCGTACTTTCACATTTGCTGGCCCAAAAATTTGGAACACACTTCCTGTCGCTTTCAGAAACAGCCAGTCACTGGAGTCTTTCAAAACTGATTTGAAGACATATCTATTTCGCAAGCACCTGCTGGGATGATGTTGTCTATCTAGCTATTATCTTGTGGATGTGTATTGGCCTGTGTTGTTTATGGTTATTAGGTATATAGTTTTTGCAATGTTGCATTTGGTATTTCAATGTGGTATATTATAGATTGTTTCATTTCTCTTTTAATATACTAGACTATGTAACGCGCTTCGAGCCTTTGGGGATGAAGCATGATTTTCAAATAAACTTTATTATTATTATTATCTAAATAGGATCAGATAAGCATCTACACGGCATCGGATGAGCATCTAAATTTCATTAATTAAGCCGGGGACATAATATGTTACAGTTTTCCTGCTTGTGCATTTAAAAAATAAACTTTTTAACATAATTTAAGCTTGTTGAACCTGTGCTAGAGTTTTCGACTTTATAAGTTTAACACAAAAGAAATGTGTTCACTTACAGCAGGTGTTTTCAACTTCTTTTCACACATGGGACAACTCAAAACAGCTTTTCTAGCAGCAGCCAACTGCTCTTGGAACTTTCGATCCTTTTCCTGATTGGCTTCCATCTGTTGACATTCAAGACCAACCATTCCATGGCGACATTCAAATGGTAACATGCAATTAAACTTTAAGGGGTGCTAAATATTAACATACAAAGATGTTAAACACTGTTCATAATTATTTTAGGGTTATATCATTGACTTAGATGAGTTGTTTATGTCAATTGACATCTCTCCTTCAAATACGACATTAGATTTCTTGTTAGTTTACGATTAAAAGGCAAGTTCATGTAAGGGATGATGTATTGATGGGATTTCTGAAGTAATAACTCATAATAGCCAATGAAGCATTGCTGACTTTACCTTGTCAATACATCTGTTGACATGCTGAGTTTGTCTTTGGGAGTTCATAAAGGTCAGGTCCTTTTCACACAGGTGACATTTTATTGGTTCTGAACTCTCAGTGGAAGCTTTTTTTTAAATTACAAAAAAATATTAATTATTATAAATGCAGGCTATGCTATACACATTTCATATAATTTTTTTAATAACCTTCTTTGATTGGTAGTAGGTGGGAGCTTTATGAAGCATGGTTTTATTTAGCAGCAGTAAATTAGCTATGATTTGCCAATATTATGAGTGAACATAGGTAAACGAGACAAACCTGCAGTCTTAGAAAATGTGGCCCTCAAACAATTTTTTCTGTGTTCCTCAAAAGCAGTATTTTCAATTTTATGGCTACATAAGATGCAAGTCTTGAGAGCCAAGCCAGCTGACTTGGATGAAGGGCTGGAATAAGAAGACTCAGACACTTTGCCATCATTTGGTGCTGTTGACATCTGCTTCTTTTTATTCTTGTCAGCATTGCCATTTGTCATTGCAGGCTTTTCCGAAGTACCACATGCTGGTGGACTCTCTTTGTCTATAGATGAGCTCTTCAGCTTCAGTCGAGTCCTTTTCGGCTTTGGAAAATCTTTGAAATCCATTGTGTCATTCAATTCAGATTTCGGATTTGTTTGTAATTCATTCATTCGCTTTTGCCGTGAAAGCGCCTTGTCCACAAGCAATTTAGTTCGTGTTTTAACACCCAAGTCAAAAATTCCCTTAGTAATGATTATCTTCTGTTGTTTAGGTGGTGAATCCACTTTATTTTCTTCATGAATTCTCGGAAAATCAATATTTTCTTTCTTGTCTTCCATCTTTGAACAACAATCTCAATCTTCAACATAGATAATTTAACCTGATGATCTTTCTATCAAATTACTATTTAAAAGCTGAGTTCTATATTAAACTAACTCAATTAAAAATATTCACTTCTTTCAGCCTTTAAAAATCAAAGTTTTTAAAATAGTGAGGATTCATCTGAAAGAGAAAGTCATTAAAATTCATTATTTACAGGAGCTCTTCAAAAGTAGAAATTATTTAACAAATTATTATTATACATAATTGCACTTATTTAATCTGTTATTACTATTATACAAAAGTTTCCCATTTTTTTCAGTGGCGCCATTAGCTGTATAAACCTGGTATGTGACCCTTTAATACTTATATAATTTATACAGGGCTAAGGTAAAAACAAAATATATTTAAAAGTCAATCTATGATACATAGAAACATTGAAGCTTACAAAAATTGTAGATAAATGTAACTAAAACCTGGTAATTATTAAGTGGTGTGAAATAAAAGTGTGAAATAAAAATTTTTGATAATGAGAAAAAGAGTATAGCCATAACTTTATTCTTAAATCTTGTTCTTCTTCCGATCTTTGATAGTACCTGACACCTCTGCAAGTCAATAAGGCCATCATATTTTTGTTATTGCGCCAGCATATTTACTTGGATCTTGTCACAAATACGAGACGCTAACATTTGTATTAGTGCAACTATTTTTTTCAGCAAATGTGGCAAGACTAACCAGTTTCAGTGTTTAATGCTGATGTTTCATATTGATTTATTTGATTAAAAAATCAAAAACATATTCTCTTTAGAAACTTTAAATTTCTCAAACTTATTATTTATTAAGAAACAATGGGCTTAATTTGGGCACAGTTTTATAACCGTTTACCAAATCAAGAAACATTATCAGTAAACAGTTTTATAACCATAAACCTAATCAAGAAACATTATCAGTAAACACAAACAGTAAACTAAACACAATCAAAGAAATACTCTCTCAACAATTAAATGTAAATTAAATTAGCCGACTGGGAGTGGATGGGTAAAACAAACCCCTTACGAAAACAAACAAAAAATTAACGCCTGGGGTGTGGTTTTTCAAAAGTGTTTTCTCTTAGCACCTTATTATTTAGTAAAAAATAAAATGAGTAAAAGAGAGTAGGGTTATTTTTATACCATTTTTTCTGCTGTTTTGTTCGCTGACGAAGGCTTTCTGCCGACACGTTCGCTGTTTTGTTGCGTTTATTTTTTCAGGTTTAACCCTACTCTGTTTTACTCATTTTATTTTGTACTAACCTGATTGCAGTCTCTCCCCTTACTACCCCTATTATTTAATAAGTTGCCTGGCTTTTGGGAAATGCTAAACTACACTAAAACATAGCCCCATCTATAGTACCAGGTATACAGATCAGCTCATTAACTCCAATTATTACTTATCATGATACTGATAGTAAATGAGCAGTAGATGTTGAATAACATAACCAGTTCATTAAGCTTGTCACTATTAACTATTATATTGATGCAACAAAGAGGCTGATGTCTGCATTTGTGCTATCACGCATGGACTATTGCAATGCTCTCATGGTGGGTCTTCCAGCTACGCTCCTGGATAAAATTCAAATAGCACAGAATAATACGGCTCGCATTGTTCTCCGCAAACGCAAGTTCGACCATGCAAAAACACTTCTGAGAGAGCGGCACTGGCTGCCGGTGCGTGCTCGCATAGAGTACAAAATCGCAACGTTGTGCTACCGCTGCTTACATGACCTGGCGCCGTCCTATCTGAAAGAGCTGCTTACGCCTTATGTACCCACTAGAGAGCTCCACTCATCCGATAGTGGCAAACACTCGACACCACGTGTTTGCCTTGAGACTTACGGAAAGCGCACTTTCACATTTGCTGGTCCAACAATTTGGAACGCCCTTCCTGTCGATCTCAGAAACAACCAGACACTGGAGTCCTTTAAAACCAATTTAAAGACACACCTATTTCGCAAACACCTTCTGGGATGATTGTCAACCTTATTTTCCAGTTAATGCATAATGGCTGTGTTGCTTGGGGTTGAAATGGCTAGAAAGACTTTGCAATTGTATGCTAGTAATTAGTTTTTGTAGTGTTGCGTTTGTTTTAAATGTGGTAAATTATAGATTTGTATTTTGTTGACTTTGTACCGCGCTTCGAGCCTTTGGGGATGAAGCGTGTTTTTTTAAATGAACTTTATTATTATTATTATTATATATATCAAATACATGAAGACTATGTTTTCCACCTTAAAGGCCTCTTTAAAAACACAACATTAAAATTTCTTTGTCTTTGCAATTTACTGGTACCTTAACATGATCTTGCTTCACTTTTACCCTCTGGTTTAGAACTTTTTTCCAGCAGCATAGACCTCAATTCAAACATCTGCTGAATTTTCTGCCTCTGGGCTTCTTCTTGTTCTTCTTTATTACCTTTCTTTAATGACGATTTCTTAGACCAAAGTTTACTGGGGAAATTAAAATCATGAAAGGTTCATTAATTTTTTTTTTTTTTTTGCATGCTGGCCATAAAAAAAAGTACCGGTAATGCAATGTCTGCATGAAGGCAAACATAACCATTAAAAAAGGCAACACAATAAAAATGACAAAAAAATAACAATAATAATTCCAATAGTGCTATGCCCAAAAGAAACTTTAAAAAAAATTATACTCTATTCCATCATAGTTATAAGGCTCAAATTCAGTCCAATAAAAAAAAAATTCAATTTAAACTTTGACAAGTTGATTAGTGATAAGGAAAGGTTTAAGGATTGAGTGTGGCTCAAATTCAAAATCTTCTATAGCTCTAATGGCTAAAACATCCTACTGTCTATGGTCCAAATAATGTGGGTTTAATTGCCATTCTGATTAGGGACATTGTATTTAAAGGTTAGTAATATTTTAAATAATATGATCCGGTTATGTTACAAAAAAAACAAAATGACAAAAATGCGAGGTAAATTTTGTACTGACACAAGAATATTCTGGCTCTCAGACCTTAAAGGACATATAGACTGTGAATTGACCCTTCACCCCCCCCCCCCCCCCCCCCCCCCCCCTACCTTCACCTTACACTGACCTTACCCTGAACTTACCCTGAGCTTACCCTGACCTTACCCTGACCTTACCCTGACCTTACCCTCACCGTATCCTCACCGTACCCTCACCGGCCAATCATCATATTCAATTTTTCCATGGTTTTTATAAACAGATGCTTGCGAAGGATCCTCAAAGTAAGATGGTTTGACAGAATTTGTAACACTGTCTTTTAGGAGAGAACACTAAGTGTTCCAGTGGAAAAAGAGATACAAAGGAGAAAATGGAGGTGGATGGGGCACACATTAAGGACCCCAAACACTAACATCACAAGACAGGCCCTGAACTGGAATCCTCAAGGTACCAGGAAAAGAGGATGACCATGCGCCACATGGAAGAGGGCATTAGAGGAATGAAAAAAAGTTGGGCTGAACTAGCAACGATAGCCCAGGACAGGGACATGTGGAAACATATTGTGGATGGCCTACGCTCCATTTTGAGTGATAAAAGCTAATAAGAAGAAGAGCATGGATAAGAGGCAGCCTAGGAGAGTTTTTAAAATACAAAAGGTGATTTGTTGTGTTTGCTATTATTAATGAGCTTCGGTACTCACAAAGTAGGATAGGCAAGGATAATTGTGCAGACAACCCATCCAATGCCAATGTAATTGCGTAGTCTCAGTGCTTTGGTGTTTTTTAAATAGTCTTTCTGTTTTATTTCTTTACTTAGCATGACTGCAATTAGCTCCAATGTTCTGTCAGAAAAAAGAAAAGGAAAAAAAATCTGTTAAGATTCAGCTGATTAAAGAGAAAGGTATCATCCTAGGAAAATAACAGAAGCAAGTTTAATTTACATACATTTAAAATGATGAAGTTTTTAATAAATAACATTCAGTCCAATGTCTTGAAAACCATAATGCCTTGGAAAATGAAGTTCAGCAGGTATTCAGTTCTTACTACAAAAGTAAGTGTAAATTTGTCAAAAGTGAAGCTATCTAGAAAGGCTATCCTACCCCTTAATAATAAATTATCCCCCCAGCCAGGCACGCTGTCTCAAAAAGAGAGAGTGCTCATCTAAAATAAATTTGAGAATTAACATTAGTAAAAAATAAAAAATTTGTTTCTGTACCAGTAACAAAAAAAGGAGTCATTTTGAAAGTGACAGTTTTATATAGGTACAGGGTGATAATGTATTTAAGCACCATAAATTCAAGTCCATTAACAAGTGATTGCATTTGAGCTTTTTAATTATAAACTTGTTTTCTCTTCTTCGCTTCAGGGGCTACTATAATTACTTATTATCATCAGTCAGATGAATAGAATGCAAGCATATTCCGATAATTATTGAGTCAATTTTTTTTAAAGTGAACTTAATAAAAAAATATTTAAATTAATCATTGGGTTATTGATTACTCGTTGTCATCCACATGTCAACATTTTCTAGCATAAAAATTTCTCAATAACATGAAGGAAGAGCTCTCCCTTAGACCATAAATGATTTAAATGTCACTAGATATCTTGAACCTAATTTTATTCTAGAAGCCTACAATTTGTAAAATTTTGATTTGGTTAGGTTAAGGACCGAAAAGTCTATAAAGGATAAATTTTAATAACGTGCCATATAAAGGATTAGGGGTGTGCCGGACCCCGGTCCGGAATCCGGTTCCGCCGGATTTTGCACTATCCGGTGAAATACGGTTCCGCCGGATTTACATGTATCCGGAACAACCGGATTCCGGAATATACCGGATTTCGGAATTTGCCAGATTTTGTGACTCACCGGAACATAATCTGAAATAAAAGTAATTCTCTTTCCCGAATTCCACACGATCACGATACATTAATCGATTGTTTCGAGCGTTGAGCTTGTTTAATGTTTAATATTCCGTACATACCAGAGGCTAGAGTCAGCACCGCTAATAGTGGCCAATAGTGTAGGGACTTTGATAAGAAAATTTAAACTTTTTGTAAAAATAAACCAATGGCATAGTTGAAAAGATGTAATTTTTTAAAGAATTATAACACCAAAATCATATTTTTAGCTGTTGTAGTTTTAAAGTTATGAATTTTTAAAGTACGACTTGGTTTGTCATTTTTTAACATGGACTGCATCTCCACATTCTGTGATCTCATTCCACCAATCCCGTCATGCGCAATGACTATATAGTTTATATAAGGCAACGCATTCCCTGCCTTATCACTAAAATACTGTTTAGACTTAGTTTAAACTTTCAACTTTGGCACATGAATAATTAATTAAAGCTTTCCCTGACCAATGGTTTAATAGTTTTTGCACACGGCAAACTCTTATGAATGAAACTCTGAGGTAGTACTACGATACAGTTATGCAAGTGGCTGTGAATGGTTGCCAATGACAACGTGTTGCACACGGTAAATTCTGATCATTTATAATATGGATTCTACCGGGTTGTTAAAGCTCAAATTAAAACATTCCAGTTTAAATGTCTTTAAATGCATTCTGAAACACAAGTTATCAATTATTTTGATGTAAATAGTGATAATAAATTAATATTTCCTAAGTATCGTCAACTTCCGCCATTAAAAAGGGGGGCGTGGCCAACCCCATGGCGAAATTAGGTTGAGCGAGCTGCATAACCTGCTGCGAACGCGTAGAAACATGGCGTCTCTCGTAAGACACTTATCCAAATGGAACGGAACTCAAATATATATCGAAAGTACTAATTTAATAATAAATAGACACACACATCGGAAAATTAAAAACTCGGATTTTTTGGCGCCGATTGCGAATTCCCATACACAAAATACACAAAAAGTAGTAGTCCACCTTGACTTACCGAAGTATCTACCAATAGTACCAAAATCCGGAATCCGGGAAGTACCGGAATCCGGATCCGGCGGATTTCGCATAAGAAAATCCGGATCCGGATCCGGTTGGAAAAAACGGATCCGGCACACCCCTATAAAGGATGAAATAACTTATTTAAAAAGTTGATTCATTAAAAATAAATAAGCAATAAAAATGTTTTTAAAAAATTTACAGGAATTTTATTTATATATCCGATTGATTTTTTTTAATGAAATGGATTTTTTTAGCGATTTTGTAGTATATTAATGACTAATTTTTGTTTTATTTAAACATAATGAAGCTAACAATAAACAACCCAAAATAGTTACATATCAGTACTGATTTAATTAAAATAATATTCCAAAAATTAATAAAATCTAAATTTGGTAATTAAATAATTTTTAAAATAAAATATTTTAATATAATTGAAATTTCTCAATATATTCTAATAAAAATGATTATGAAATATCAAATAATTATCTAACAAGTATTTTAGTAGTCTTAGTCTTAATATTATATTTATATTGATAATTTAATAGTCTCAATGACCAATCTGTAATTATAATAATAATAAGAGTAACAACAACAGGAGTTCAGGTTCTGGTAGTGTTCGTTGCTGCATCCATATACTGGCATCTGTGCAACGGTTGGGGAGCGATGTTGCTATTCTAACAGCTCCTAGCAGATGCCAGGGCAGCCTTGCCTTGAAACTTTCGAGCGACTTTGTTTTTAGCAAGTGCCTAAAAATTTTAATCTAATAGATAAATAACTATAAATAAATTAAAATCAATTTTTTAAAATTTAAATAATAATTTGGTAAATTTGGAGAGATAGTACTGTGGCCGCCATCTTGGTTGTTGCGACCTCCAAACTTATGTCCTAAAAATGTATCCCTAAACCTAACCTGAACCCTATATGTATCCCTAAACCTAACCTGAACCCTAAATCAACTAAATGTACCGGTATCCCTAAACCTAACCCTAACCTGAACCCTATATGTATCCCTAAACCTAACCTGAATCCTAATTCACAGCAACTTTAATAAACAACAAATGACAACGAAGATGGCGGCCACAGTACTATCTCTCCAAATTAGCCAATAATTTTTATTGGTCTGATTTAATCATCTTTAAAATCAAGATTCAAATGAATTTAAACCATGATCATTGGTTTAAATTTGTTTCATTTGAATCATCTCAAACATGGAAATAAGCCAGATTCATCTTTTGGCAAATTAGGCCTATTTAATTTGTACTGAATTCATGGTGCTTAAGTATGACTTATTCTCGTACACGCATTGCCGCTATTCGGACCTGGGTCCCTTTAGACTTAATGCTATTCGTATGTCAATAATGTCATTTGTGGTAGTTTATTTTAGTTAAACTTAAACTGAAGAATTAAGTTTATCAACATATAGTCCATTCAATTATCTTTCATTTGACTTGATGCCAAATTTTGTTGTACCAACCCTA
Source organism: Lymnaea stagnalis (assembly GCA_964033795.1). Taxonomy (NCBI): domain Eukaryota; kingdom Metazoa; phylum Mollusca; class Gastropoda; family Lymnaeidae; genus Lymnaea; species Lymnaea stagnalis. Next base: position 414,825 of record CAXITT010000619.1, on the reverse strand, counting down.
CAATTACATTAATTACAATGCCTACAATAATATTTTAAATATTTTTTAATACACCCAACCTCTCCTCTCACTTCTGATACCGGGTTTGAATAGCCGCAGCCTTTTCATAAAGTAAGTTATAAAGTAACAACAAAGTCAAAGTAGGCAACTATTTTAGTTATGATTAAGTAGATACTTTGGTCAAAAATGTAAACATTTTTTAAAAATAAACCAATGGCACAGTTGAATAGAGCTAATTTTAAACATAATTATAACACCAAAATCATATTTTTAGCTGTTGTAGTTTTAAAGTTATGAATTTTTAAAGTACGACTTGGTTTGTCATTTTTTAACATAGACTGCATCTCCACATTCTGTGACCTCATTCCACTGATCGCGTCATGCGCAATGACTATATAGTTTATATAAGGCAATGCATTCCCTTATCACTAAAATACTGTTTAGGGTCGACTTATTTTAAACTTTCAACTTTGGCACATGAATAATTAATTAAAGCTTTCCCTGACCAATGGTTTAATAGCTTTTGCACACGGCAAACTCTTATGAATGAAACTCTGAGATAGTACTACAACGTAGCCGTTATGCAAGTGGCTGTGAATGGTTGCCAATGACAACGTGTTGCACACGGAAAATTCTGATCATTTATAATATGGACTCTGCAGGGTTTTTAAAGCTCAAATTAAAACATTTCCAGTTTAAATGTCTTCAAAATGCATTCTGAAACACAAAATATAAAATATTTTGATGTATATAGTGGTAATAATTAAATATTTCCTAAGTATCGGCAACTTCCGCCATTAAAAAGGGGGCGTGGCCCAAGCCATGTCGAAATTAGGCTGAGCCACCTTATGGTGATATGGGTCACTGTGACAAGTGTAACAAACGTGGGACACGACCTACATCAATGAAACTTGGCACAGATATAGATCAATATCTAATGCTCATACAGATTTAATAAAAAAGGACCTTATCTTATTATTTCACAAAAAATTTTGTATGCGAAGATGCCTTATATATACCAAAGATTTTCAAAATAAAGGTCGATTGAAAAAAGCAAAATAGCTGGCTAGAAATGTAGGCCAAGATGTCTTCCAAATTATAAGGCCGGAAACGGAACTCAAATATATGTGGAAAGAACTAATTTAATAATAAATAGACACACACATCGGAAAATTAAAAACTCGGATTTTTCGGCGCCGACGCCCATTTCCGATACAAAAAAATAGTAGTCTCCCTTCTTTCATCGAAGTATCTAGATTAAGAATGACATTGCCATTGACTCATTTACAACTCAAATTGAATTTGACAAGGCCCAAGGCAGACAATGACAATGTCAACGGACTCAGACTCAACCACGACCACATCAAAGACAAAGTCTATTCCTAACAATATCCTCTCGTAATTCTGAATGTTACACTATACATTACATACTGTTGTGAAAATGAAACTTTTTACTGCCTCTTTAACTCATATTAAGTCTGTTGTCTTGGTCTACTATTGATTAATTGAAGTGTTTAAGTTAAAACTAAAACAAAACGGAGACAACTCTTCTCAAAATAAATACTTCCAGCTAACTGCATGCATGGGCATAGTTGTATTAGTAGGCCCAATTAAATTGATTACCACTTTTAGCTCCTCTGTGTTAAATTTTAACACTTAAAAGTATTGGCTGACTTAAACCCTAAATAATACACACAAAAAAAACTTGAAATTAATTATGTATAGAATTTGACTTTGTGTGAACTGTTGCAATTAATGAAATACTGTCACTGTCATTCAAGGGTGCTCAAAGAATGATTATACTATTTAACGAAACATAACGAACTTTTAAACTTTAATGATACTTTTGGAATGTGGTACATTCTTGTACAGTTGATTAGCTTAAAGTAACTTAAAGATTACTAACTTAATTACTTTAAGATAATCAAGTTTTAACCCACTATATATTCTTGCACTGTTGTACTGAACAGATTCTACAATCACTTAGAAGTATTTTTTATTTTTGCATTTTACATAATTAATTATTCTCAATTCGAGTTTGACTTTTGTTCATGAGCAATGCACTGCATATTTGGCTACTGTATTAACCGTAGTTAATTAAATCATGTTCTTGAAATACGAAGTTGAATTAACATTTAAGCTTAAAAAATAATACCCCCTCCCCATTCTCATCTAAAACATATTTTCTCTATTTTAAGAAATAAGAAGAAATGCCCTCCCCTAACAGTGCTTAAAATGATGGTGTATTTTATTGTGCCTTATATTTTCTTCTTGTTGTTGCTGTTGTTCGTCCTTTGCGAAGACAACCAATGATATATTTGATGGTGAGTACGCGGGGGGGGGGGGCATTTGTAAGCTTTCTCACATGTAGAACACAAGTTTTTTGGAGTTCCGTTGTTAATGGAGGCAGTTCTGCGTTGCCTTGCTGTGTGGTTTCTTTCATCTTGTGCCATCCAATGCAAGTGTTTCCCGTGATTTTAGGTAGATGTCCATTAATTGGATGGACACATTTAGGCAATCTTTGAAACGTTAATTAATTTATTTTTATTTCGCTCTGTGATGACGAAAAATATCTTCTCTCTAAAGGTCTTAAATTTATTCCCTTTTGAACGATCCTGAGATAGCTATCAACTACTTTAATATTCCCACCGCTTCTTTCGTTCTTTGAGACTTCAGTTTCACTTCGATGAGAAAAAAATACCACCCTACCAGAAGATGAGTTGTTCCCGTTTCATAGAGAACGCAAATCTAAAATTGCCCACCACCATCTAACCAATCCAAGGCTTTACACCTCTACACCAGTAGCACGAAAATGGCATCAAGAACCTCCCTTTGACTCCAATCCGCCACTTTTATCTTTATAAAAGAGAATCGAAGACACTTCTAAGCTGGAAAGATATTATCATCAAACCAGCTAACAAAGGTAGGCTACATTGATGATTTATTGGGGTCATCATTATGGAGAAGATTGAATTTGATATTTCATTAACCTTGTAGGCTCTTTTAACCCCTCCATTAAATTCACATCACTGGTCTCTGAAATCTCAGTTAACTTTTTGGACATTACGCCAAGGATAGCCTACTCACATCCAGCTATGTTAAATCTAGTACAGTCACTAAATTTACTATTCTCTTCTTCCCACCCTAAATCCTGTAAGGCCTCTATTCCATTTTCTGAACTACGTTATCTTTGTCAACTTTTTGGACAAGGCACTTGAGATTATTGACTATTTCCAATGAAGGTCCTAGGCCGAGACATTGCTTTCATCAGCTTTTCAATGGGTTAAAATATTTTTAGTGCTGATGCCTTCAGGTCTCCTCCGAGTGACAATGGCGACAGGACCAAAATTATTCTCACATATATTTTTTTCCTCAAAACTCATAGCCAAAAACATTTTCCTTAAAAACCATGCCATTCTCCTCACCGACCATGACACCCACAACATTTCTCATCCCCGCCTCTCATATCTTTCAGAGGATATAAAAAATATGCCATATCTCCCTGCGCTTAGTCACATCCGCGCTGCCCTTCCCACTTTGGGACCAAGCCACGAGGACGCATCCATTGCAAAACGTGTCCCTTTTTGACCCAGACTCAACACATTTCATTTCCTGGGGGTAGTTTTCAGATAAGGGGCGGTTTCCTTTGTACTCGCCTCAATGGTGTAGACAACATTGTTTGTACCCGCTGCCAGATGGCGTATCTAAATGAGATTGGACGGCAACCCTCGAACAGATGTACTGAACACATACGAAATAGTGCGAAAGATAAGCAGTGTCCCATCTAAAAGCACTCCAATAGAAGCGACCACAAGGACTCAAGGGATTTTGCTATCATCGCCATTGTGTCTTGTACCAACACGTCAAACAGAGTGAACTTGGAGAACAAACTGATTCAGACTAAGTGGACCTTATTTGACATTAATCTCATGTTCTCATTCACTTTTCTCCGCCCCCTCCTTGTTATGACCAATCGCAGTCGACTTACTTTTCCTCTCTTCTGCCCCCTTTTGTCTGTATTAACTCTCTCACATACTTATGTTCTATCATATTCCTCTTGCTGTCCTCTCAGATATTACAACGTAACTCAGTGTTTGTTTTTTTTTTTAATAAAAATGTTAAATCGTGTTTACTGTTGTTTGTTTGCTGAAGAAGGGTTCTTGACGACACGTTCGTTGTTTTGCTGCGTCATTTTTTTCAGGTTTTCCCAAACTTCGCTTAGCCCATTTCCTTAATTGTACCTAAGTTTTTTAGGCAGTCTCCTTTCTGGTATTCTAGCAACATGTCCAGCCTATATGGCTTGCCGTTTTTGTAAGAACGTGGATGCTTACATGGGCGCCCGCAGAAAACTTTCTATGGGGGGGGGGGGGGGCAAAAAAAATAAATTAAATTTCCGGGGGGGGGGGAAAATTTTTTTTAAAATTTTTTTTAGTAATGTTTTAATGTAGTTTTAATTTACTGTAGCGTATTTGTATGGTGAACAAACGGACGGGACATCAGCTTAGTTACTTTCTCTTTACTTTAATACATTTTTGTCTATTTTTTTTATTTTTTATTTTTCATCCAATCAATCCAGGGGGGGCAAGGTGGCACTTGCCCCCCCCCCCTGCGGGCGCCCATGGATGCTTAGAAAGCCATGACTTATTATTATTTGTTATTTACGCTATTAATGAACCATCACATATGAATGGTTAGCAATTAAATATTACCCCTGTGGTCACATTGTAAGCATATTAATTAAAGTAATGTATGTAGGATGCCCTAAGCGGTATAACTAGGGGTGTGTGCCCACCCCCCCCCCCATGCATACACTTTTTTTACACGAAAAAAATAAAACAACAACTGTAGTTTGTTAAGCTAGTCTAAAATACCGATCCCTCAATATAAATGAAAGAAAGTGCCGCCCGTGGCGGACTGCTCCCTCCGCATCCCTTTCAAAGAAGTTGTATACACTTAAGAACATTATAATATTGCATTCTCTGTCATGCAGTCAAAATAAAAATTAAAAAAAAAGTATATTTTTTAAAATTCGCCGAAAATAATACATTTTGACTTTGACTCTGAATAGATTTCTTAATCCGATTAGACTAATATAATAAATATGCCAGTGAAACCAGACTTTTAAAAAAAAAAAGTAATAAATACATTTTGTGCTCTCTATTTCGGGAAATATCTAAATGAAGATACTAGCTACCATCACTAACTCAATGGTAATAGCATTACAAGTTACAAGAACAGTAACAAAATTCCGAAACCTTCTAAGAAAAAAGATGTTAAATTATAATTTCGTGTATTACTTTACTTTCATGCTTGTTTTAATTTGGAATCAATTTTTTTTTTTTTTGTAAATGCTCAAGGACATTATTTATATTAGAAATATAAAGCAAAACGTAAAAATATCTTGATGTATAATTTTTTATTAAAGTATTGAAATAATTAATTTAAGTATCGAATGTTAAATAAAAGTAAAAGTAGGGATTTTTTATTCTTTGCTATGTACAATTTGCCCGTTAAGCTAATTACCAAAATTTAATTCTTAAATTTTTTTTTCATGAAATAAAAAATGCAATGTGAAAATAATATATGTTAAAAGTACGCATTCAACATTTATATTGTTTTTAATATATCTGAGTGACTTGATTTTAAAGGAAATTGATATTTGAACTACACTCAACAGCCTCAACCTGTTTTTTAAAATGTATTTATAGATTCTCCTTTCTTTTAAATTGCTTAAAAATTTGGCATCGATTGGCTTCAAGTAAAGATGGTAAGGGAAGTGTCTTTATACATCTATAGTTAGGTTAAACAAACCAGGGTCGACGACGAATGGATGTGGTAGCATTAAACAGAGATATACGGGGAGGACTGCGTTAATGTTGAAAAAAAAAAGTGATTAGATGATAATTGGAAAACAATTTTAACAATCGCCAAGTTCATTTAGGCTAGACTAGGACAACAATGAAACCACCAATCAGCCAGAATCAGTATCAGTCCAATCATTAATTCATTAATCATTAAGTCAAGTCATAATCAGAAATCAATTATATATTATTATTATTTAGACTAATTTAGATTATTTAGTATTTAAATTTTAGTTTAAGTATTAGAAGGTATATTTATTATTATTAGCCTAGTTACTTAAGTTACTGGTAGCAGTATGATGTCAGTATGCCTATTACTATTACTATTACTATTACTAGTATTACTATTTTTAAATTTAAATGTGTAAAAAATAACAAAAACTTTAAAAAAAGCTTTTTTAAGACTAGTTGTAATACTTGGTAAAAGTTTAAGTATTATTATTATTATAAATTACAAATATATTTAAAGTAACAACTAAAGAACTATTTTAAGCATTTTATCAGAATTTAAAAGTAAAGAAAAAAAAAATTATTTAAAAAATTATGATCTAAGAATTACAATTACATCTAATGACATTTATTGGGAAAACCCAAACATCAGACAATTGTTTTTTTAGTGGTTTTTAGTGCCTTGTTAATATTGTGGAAATAAAATTAAAATTAATTTGTTCTAAATAAACATGCAAATGACTCCTATGTTGGCCAAAACATTTAAGTTTCTTTGATTTAATTATTAAAAACCGGGCGTTGCAAAACTGATAATGTATCAGTATCTTCCCCACTGCTTAAAAGTAAAATTAATAAATATAATTGATTGCTTTTTAAATTGTAATAAAACACACACAAATTTTAGTTTTGTATTTTTAACATTTAATTAAAACTTTTTACTTTTATTAAAATTTATAAAGTATAATAAAGTCTAAAGTAATAAAAACTTAACCTTTAAATATAATACTTCTAATAAGAAAATGCTGTGTAAGTCAATCAGTGCAGGGATACTCCATAGTTTTCAGAGAGAAAGAGTAATTATTCTATTTTTGAACATTTGAACACTATACTATCATGTATTTTTAATTGAAATATTGGCCTACATCTTGCCCACAGTTGAGAATACAAAACTTATTAAATGTCTTTAAAAACCTCAATTTCTAGGCTAATTTAGTTAATAATATATTTTAATTAAAATTATGTCTTATCTTGAGTTTCCCAGAAGGAGATTCAATTTTATTCAGGAATACAGGGTCAAGGAAAAAGCTGGGAAATGAGAAACCATACGCGCAAAAATATATTTAATATCATGACCAGAATTGGGAATCAATGTCAACAGCTTCAGTTTTTCCATAGTAAACATGTACAATCAATCAGTCATGTCACAATGGGAATGGGTAGATTGTGATAGACATGATTTGTGATTGTAATTAGGTGATTATGACATTGAAATAGAATATTAGAAATAAACAAGGAAGCCTCAATCCCAAAACTACTTTTGACTTAATTTTTTAAAAATCTATTCTATCTACAGGCTCATTACTTCAGTGAAAATCAAATAGATGGTGAGTACAAAGTTAAATAATAGTAATGGGAGTGGCTTAGTCGATTGATTTATCACGTGATGTGAGTAAAAACGAGTAAGACTTCCGGTAGGCTGTATACAACACACTAGAGCTTGACAACAGTAGCCCGATACACACTACATTTCGTCCAATGAAAATTAACAAAAAAACAAAGGGGAATGACTCCTGCATCAATATTGAATAAAAACGCAAATGACGTCATGAGCACGCACGGAGCTCAACAACATCCTGCCGATAATAGTATTGATAGTTCCCATCGAATATCGCTCACAAATTTTTCTTGAAATAAATTTCTTCCTTTAATCATAACTGACATATATTTATTGTCACATTTGTGTATTTCATTTAAAAAACGCATGTATTCCAGAATATTTCGAAAGGTAAAATTTTTACGTAACATGACATTGGGGAAGCACTGATGAAGTATCTTTAGTTGTGTATAGCAGCCTAGTGATGGCTTACTCACATCACGTGACCAAACAAGGAAGTGACTAAGCGACTCCCATTGAATATAAACTATCAATATTTTTTTACCTAATTGAAAAATGTCCTTCATAAAATGTATAGTTTAAAAAAGTATAATGGGGTTATAGATTTATTTTTTGTGGTTACATTGATGTCTAAGAAATCCAGAAGTCAAACTTAAATTATCTATGTGTATGGTGAAATGACTTTTATGCTATTGTAGGTGGATAACTCTTGTATTAGTTTATCACCTGCTCGCGTCTAGGGGTTTTGTATTTGATTCATTTCACACCAAAGGCTCTTTTATGATCATATTCACTTATATGTATATATCAAAGGAATCTCCATTTTCATGAAATAAACTTACAGTATTTCGCATAAATAAGACGCAAAGTTTTACTTACCCCGCACCCAAGTTGTGTCTTATATATGGGTGTGTCTTATGTCAAATATTTTTTACACAAATCATATTTATTAGTCTATGTACGGTACTAATCCCACTCGCTGCAGACTTGGCTTAGCAGATAAATGAAGCCGCCTTTAAATCTGGCGTTTATTATTTTTAGAATCTACATACCAGGTACTCAATCAATTCGCTATTGGCCTGGCGGCAGCTAAGAATAAACAATAATCGTTGTGGTCCTGCCTCAGACAATTCTTTGATCTATCGGTAAACCAAAAATGGCAATGAAGCCTTATTCACATTGGACGGGTAATGAAACATTGGACAAATTTTCATTTATGATAAAGGAAAGGAAACCACTGGATATAAATTGTTCAGTGTGGCGGATGCCTAGGCCACATGCATCTTATGTAAAAAAATTTCACGCAAATCGTCAAAACCTGCGTCTTATATATGGGTGTGTCTTATGTAAAATATTTTTTACACAAATCGTTAAAACTCGCGTCTTATGTATGAGTACGTCTTATAATTACGTGTGTCTTATATGCGCGAAAATACGGTATCTATTTACATAGGCTTTACAACACTTCATAGAAGTTATAAAAGTTAAGGATATGAGAATTCATAGCCTATAAAATAGTTTAGATCTACCTTTGCATATTATTTATATCTAGGTTCTTTGGGCTATGGACATTGGTCTACCATAATGCCTAACATTCATCATAATAGTCTATTGCTTTGTAACAATATTTTATATGATCAGCCCGTTTAAAACATAATTTATCATTATGAAATGATTGATGATCTGGCCTGATCGATCAATGTACTAGGTCCATTCAATGTTCAAAGTGGTTCCTCCAGTCCTCTTCTAGGTGGCTTCTTAGGGTGGGATCAAAAGTGGACGTCACAGCAGTACATTGTGGAATAGCCTTTCCCTTGTGCATTGTGGGGTGTATACTTCCCAGCTCTGTGTCTGGGGTGTAAAGTCCTATCAACACACGGTCCCATCTATGCAGGCTTGTTCTTCCTGATGGATAATGGGTTAAATCCTTGGAATCCGGCCTCTGGGAAATAATCCTCAATCAAGCTGCTAAGTTGTTGAGATTTCTTGCAATACAGCAACCAGGCTACATGTGAAATGATATAATAAAAAGGAAGAGATCAACTTTTCCAATAGTCATAAGCTGAAACGTCCCTTTCCAAAAACAACAAATTCACATCGAGTCATTGGAGGGGGCATTAGCTTAAACACAAACAACTATTGTGTGGGTAACATTATTAGTCTTTAACATAGTGGTGCAAGTGTGTATGGCTAGCGTCGATGTTGTACAAAGGATCTTCTCAATATTAATTACACAATGAATTATAAAATAAGGCTTGTATTAATGTTGTATATCCCGACAAGTTTCGTGGTATAACATATATAAAAGCTACCTCACCATCCTTAAGATGGGATTAAGTCTTTAGATAACTAAATCTCAAAAGGCCAACACAAGTTCCAACTTGGAGATGCATGGCGAACATAGAGTTTATGAGTTGTTTTTAATATATCACTGTTGAATTCTAATGCCCAGTTAAATTTCATCACAGTGTACATCTGAGAAGATATAATCAAAATTTCAAACATATCTTTTTGTTATTTTAAAATTTTTTTTCCTTAGTTCAAGGCACCGGACATAGATTAAACAAAAACAACACACACATTATTTTGCTAAAAATCTATGCAAATGAAAGATCTAAATTTCTCACCTATGGAAACAATGAGAAGCAATAAAATCCATTAGAATTTAGTTTGCTGATGCTTAAGTGTGATAAGTGGGGTATAAATACACAATAACATTGGGATTATAATCTGCAGATAATATCTTATCATAACCAATGTGCCTACAATTTAAGAAGAGAACCCTTCAAGTTTGGTCAATTTTTTTTTAAGTTTGTTTGAATTTAATGAATGCCTATCAATTAAGGGGTAGCCATTTACCTACTGGTGTCATGTACACCCCTTACAATAAATTAAGTTAAAATGTTTTACTTCAAAAATATAAATACTGAGAAGAATTTAAAACAGCTCGAGCTGAATATAGTACAGACACATAGAAATTTAACTGATAAAACATGTTAGGATTTTTTATTAATCATTTTAAAAAGTAACTGAGTTTTTTTAGTTATCATTTAAAAAAGTAACAGTTGCAACACCACCAAGTTTTAGGTATGTCTCATAGACAGGTCCCTGAAGGTAAAACCCAAGTTTTATTAACACACTTGTGCATAAACTAAGTTTTTTAACCTGGAAGTAAAATTTGAGGGACACCAAATAAGGTTCAACTAAGTTTTACATTACACAAGATTTAATGAGTTTTAATTATTTTCCTTTCATTTCAGCCTTCAAAGAATGTTTTTTTTTCCACGCAAGGAAAGGGTACATCACCAGTGAAGGGGATCTATCAATCATAATCCGATCACTGAATTATTGTGTCACCAAGGATGAAGTCCACACATATTTTTCAAAAGCTGCTGCTGCTGGTAAGTTATTTTTGTTGTCAGTCTCAAATAAGAATCTTCAATTTTCTACTTTGTCTATACCATGAAAATCAAGGATTTGACTATATTTTTTTTATAGCCTTTAACATAAAAAAACTGGATGCTATGAATGTCATGCCTTTCTCATGACTTCTTTCTGATTTTCAATCATTAATTGTCCAATTTAAAAAAAAAATTATAATCAACCTCTGTAGAGTAAAGTTTTTTTTAGCTGTCCAAACTCTAAATTTATATTTCAGATGATGGTCGGATAGATTTTGCCTCCTTCCTCAACATCATGCACAACCATTCCCTTGTTGAGAACAAGCAAAAGGAACTGAAAGCAGCTCTTGTTGCCCAAGACAGAGACAGAAGAGGTTATTTAAATGCCTCTGAGCTGAGGCACATTCTAACCAACATTGGGGAAAAACTTAGCCCCAAGGAAGGTAAGAAAAGCTAAACAAAAAATTTTGCAGTGAGACTAGAGGTCTCTTAATTAAACAAGGTACACAAATCAATAGTAAAAGAATGGAAAGAAAAAATATTATTTCAATTTTATGTCACAAAGTTTTAAAATTGGTTTACTGTCAACACCAAATGTTTCATATTATTATTATATTACACAGTAATAATAAATTTGTAAAATAATCTTTATATTATACTTTTATTATGCTTACCACATCTAAAGTTCATGTGTCTCCCATTTTTTTTTTTTGGTGCTTATTAATAAAATACATATTACAAATTTGTTGATATGACAAAGAATGTCATAAAGTAAAAAGAAGAAAAAAAATTGTAAAACAAAATAGATCATTTTTATAGTGTTGATAAATAAAATTTCCTGTGTACCAGTATAAAGAATGTATTGCGTAATGGTGAGATCTATAGAGTGCAAAATAATATTCCAGATAACTGCGCTAAATGAGATTTAAAAAAATAATAGTATGTTAATTTGCATAATATTTTCTTTTGTTTTATGAAAGTAGTCTCAATTTAAATAAGATGTAATAAATCTGCTGTGTTGAAGGGGGTGTGGCATTATAATATTTAAGAGGCAGTTGTGTACATAGGGGAGGAGTTATCACAAATTGGAATTCTTTAAAAATTTGTTACTTAAATGATTGTTTTGTCTTGAAAGTTCACGCATTGCCACCATCATTGTTTGGTGGTCTATAACTAGTACAATAAAAAATCTTCATTTTCCATATTAACCTTGAAATCATTGTCATGTGTTGGTCTTACTGCTTCCACCTCCCTCCTCCCCCATTTGATTCTTAGCCTCATAAGATCATTCAGATGTTACTCTGTCATCTAATGTTAATCTTTCATTATTTACTTCTGGTTCGTGTATTGTAATTGTTGAATCTGTAGAGAACAGAGATAAATTTTAAGATAAATAACTAATATTTCTCCAGTTGACTCCCTATTCCGTGAGGCAGGAGTTCAAGCAACCGGCCAGGTGAACATTGCCAGCTTTGTTGACACCATCATGACACCTCAAGCCGATTATTAACCTATTAACAGCCATCTCACATTATTTAGGGGATCAAAGTTCATCCATTGTTATGAATAGCCACTTACTTTTCACAGCTACTCTCTTGATGCTAGCTCTTAAAACAACTAATTGCATAAGTTTTGTTTTATATTTTAAAAATGTTGAACATTTTAATAAGCAAGGGGTGGGTTGTGTTTTAAGGTTAAATGGTTGGCAGCTGCAGTTTCTAATGAAAGTTAAAAGAGATAAAGCAAACCGAAACATTGAGTGACAAAACAAAACTTTTTAAGGGGGTATTACAATTATTCATAGAGAAACTAGCACTTACTGCACCTTAATTGTGTGCATATTTTTTTAGCTTGTCATTTTTATTTAAAGCCACATCAGGTTTCACCTAATCAGCTTATAATTTTGATGTTTTATTTTTTTACTTTTAATATTCATTCATATATTTATTAATATGTACTATGGTAACGGTAGTGACATAGACATTCCATTGCAACACTCCAAAAAGCATATCAGAGATGCATTCCAACTGAGCAGACATTATGAAACATTCCAAATGAGCCTACATTGTAAGACATTCCAACTGAACCTACATTATGAGACATTCCAAGTGAGCCTTCATAAAAGATGTTCCATTTAGAATGTTAGGTCTGTTCTTTACTAAAAAATTGTACTGATGTTTGACATAATATACCCACCCTTTGTTCTTAAGGTTATTTTTTACCACCATGATTGTTAGATAAGTACTCCAGATATTCTTCCAAAATACAATGCTTTTTATGAACTAGTTGCTCAAGTATAATTTATGAATGAAATCAGTTGATGGAATTGTTGATTTGCACTTTTATAATAATCATATAATGCAAATTGTGTGCAAAAACCGGTAATGGTACCACTTTCTAAAGTTATTAACAAAACATATAGGTCTGATCCGAATTCAGCTTTATAAATGAATGTCAGGGGCAATAAGAAGGTCAATGTTTAGGAGGCAGTGTAAAGAAACCCTTCCTTTAGTTTCCTTCTTTCTGACATGGATTGTTGTAGCTGTAGGTAACAGTTTCAGCCGTTTTGCACTCTCAATCTCAACTTGAGAAATTAATCTTTGCCATGATTAAAAGTGACTCCATTGCAAATTTGAGTGTGTTAGTAACTTTAATGTATTCAATCTTCTAATTCAAAATACAATGTTTAAAATAATGTATTATCTACATGTGTTGAAGTTGAATCAAATTTGACCTTTTCAGTGCAATTTTTGCAGTTTAGCTTTGTTTTCAAAACATTTCTGTGGAAATTTTTCCTCATGAATAATCTAAATCATTATCTGTAGTGTTCTATTACTTAGCCTTGTCTTCCAATCCAATATTGGATGAGATTTTTTTCTTTTCCGATTGCTAAAATACATTCCAATCCATTTTCTGATAGACCATTGAGTGAAAGCTCCTCCATATTTTTTATATCACTATTTATTTGTAGAATTTACTCACATTTCTTTCTATTCATATTTACAGGTTTGCCATTGATTTTATTGATGTAAAAAAAAATGGTTGTGAAGTTATATTTAACTAAGATGAACTTGTCTTTTGTTTTCATTGTTGTAAAAATGAGTGCCATGGGGTAACTGACAATGGTTTGCAAAGATCACGCCATTTTATTTCATTTTTTTTTTAAAGCAAATAATAATAAGTGTAATAAGTGATGGGTGCTGATCAGTTGGGGCGGCCTTTAGATGAACCATGAGGATGGCTCCGAGAGGTTCAGTTTATGTCCCCCCTAACCCAGTGTTCCTCAAACGATGGACAGGCACCGGTCCGCAAGCCTTACGTTACCTGTCCGGAGAGCATGAATATTGATGTTTAACTAGAAAGAAAAAATGTAATGAATAAATCTGGCACCGGTCCCTGATGCAGTTTCGAAACTTGTCCACCGGTCCGTGAAACTTAACAGTTTGGGAAACGCTGCCCTAACCTATTGCTTCATTAAATTTGCAGATTTCCTGTGTATTTCCGGAAAACTGTAAGCTTTTGGTCAGTCTGAAATTCCTGAAAGTTTTTCCCTCTAAAATGGAATAAAAGTGTTTTTATTACCCTTCACATACCGTTGTTTTTTTTATGTGCTATGTAAGCAGTTTTTTCTATATATTTTTATGGGCTTGACTGACTTGATGACATTCAAAAGTACATTCTTAAAAGTTGTAGTATGTTACAGTCTTTAACCCCAAATCTTGTCATGAGTCCTGGCAAGGTAATAATAATATTGTCTGTTTAACGGGTCAATCTTTGTAATTTGTAGTTGCTATATGAAAACAGTGGCAGTATGAAAATAGTAGACTATACCAATAAGTCATGTCTTGTCAGTGATTATAATGTCCCCCCCTCATTTTTTTTATTCTTCAAAATGTTACCTTGTTTTAGTCTTTAAACTCTTTACGTACTTGAGGAAATGCCCTGTAGTAGGATTTCATGTGTCCATATTGAGTTAGTTGAAACTGTCCTCTCTTCGCCATTTGAAATCTGGTACAAATGTTGAGACAAAATTGTAAGATGAGGACAGCATGCCACTTACAAGTATTAGACAGCTTGTGTCCTATTTTCATAAGCACTCGGCATAGCTTGCCATGATGGATTTCTTCATTTTTTAAATCTGTATATTCACCATCGAGAAACCAGCAACTTTTTTGGTTAAGTGACTTTTAACCTTTCGTGTTAACAAATTAAGTTAATTGACTTCTATACTAACATCACCCACACTGGGGTAGTTGTTGGCAACAAAGAAAATAAAACGTCGGGTAATAGGTGAAATAAAGTTTTTTTTTTTTTAAATGTTATGTTTGTTTTATACTAACAAGTAAGTTTTACAAATTCATAAATCAAAGTTATTTACTGACAGAAATGTCAAGCAGTGAATAGAGACTAAAAGATGATTGAAAATTAATATTTGTTATAAACATATTAAGTCACATAACATATAAATAAATTCAGTTTACTCTCATTTCAAAATGTGCAGTTGTTTTTGGGAGCGTCTTATGGGTAATCATTTTTTTTTTTTTTAAATAAGGGGGTTAGATCTGCGTCTTTTACGCCGGGCAACAACACTGGTACGGTATTTTATAGGATAAACAAAAATATCTTAAGTTACGAGTCAATTATATTTAAAAGCACCCACATTGGGCAGGACAATTTTTCTGCCACCTACCACTAAGTATGGGACAGGTAGGGTTTTTTCCGTCACCAACCAGGAATGTTGACTCTGCAACCTAAGATTAGGCTTTCTTTTTTGTTTTTTTTCCCTTAGGTTGGAGCGGGCCCAAACGAGTCTTTGGTTTCTTTTCGCTTAGGTTGGAGCGGGCCCAAGCGAGTCTTTGGTTTCTTTTCCCTTAGGTTGGAGCGGGCCCAAACGAGTCTTTGGTTTCTTTTCGCTTAGGTTGGAGCGGGCCCAAACGAGTCTTTGGTTTCTTTTCGCTTAGGTTGGAGCGGGCCCAAACGAGTCTTTGGTTTCTTTTCCCTAAGGTTGGAGCGGGCCCAAAAGAGTTTTTGGTTTCTTTTCCCTTAAGATGGAGCGGGCCCAAAAGAGTGTTGGAGCGGGCCCAAAAGAGTGTTGGAGCGGGCCCAAAAGAGTGTTGGAGCGGGCCCAAAAGAGTGTTGGAGCGGGCCCAAAAGAGTGTTGGAGCGGGCCCAAAAGAGTGTTGGCGCGGGCCCAAAAGAGTTTTTTGGTTTCTTTTCCCTTAGGTTGGAGCGGGCCAAACGAGTTTGAAATACACTACGTATATTATTTAATATTATATGCTATTATTTGTTATATAACTGGTGCACGGTGCATCAACCTCTTCTTCCTAAATCGAGTGTTCAGTTTTAATACTTTAGAGTAGAGTCCCTTATCAAATAAAAGAACATCCCAAGAAAGAGCAATCTTTACACTACTTACACTTACAGACCCTGTTCCAAGAAGGGGAAAGAGACTGCCGTGAGTTTCCGCAGGAATATACGAAACATTTCCCTCTTGTCACGATTTGATGAACGAAAACGGAAAGTTTGGCCTATTGACTAAGTCATGGACCTGAAACTTCCCACCAGTCGTTCTTTAGTGCGTCGTCTTTAGAGAAGCAGTGTGAAAATCTAGACCCACGGGCCGGATCAGGACAGCAGTTTGGTGTTATACGTCACGGCGAAGATACCCAGTCTTTTACAAAATACACAGGGAGTGGGGGGTCGTTCAAAAAGAACTTCGGCAAAAGGGGGGGGGGGTGGGGGGTGTTGTGCATGAGTATGCACACATGCGCAAGCTGGGTGTAGTCTCAGTGAATTCCAACATTCATTGTTTGTCCAATGTTACTTTGGAGCACACTGCGTGCAGTCCCAGTAAGTTCCAACTTTCATTGTTTGTTCAGTTCAAGTTTACTTTGGAGCACACTGCGTGTAGTCCCAGTAAGTTCCAACATTCATTGTTTGTTAAAGTTTATTTTGGAACACACCCTCTTTCCCCAAGTCTTTGACCATAACCCAAGAGAAATAGCCACCCTCTTTCCCCAAGTCTTTGACCATAACCCAAGAGAAATAGCCATCCTCTTTCCCCAAGTCTTTAACCATAACCCAAGAGAAATAGCCACCCTCTTTCCCCAAGTCTTTGACCATAACCCAAGAGAAATAGCCACCCTCTTTCCCCAAGTCTTTGACCATAACCCAAGAGAAATAGCCACCCTCTTTCCCCAAGTCTTTGACCATAACCCAAGAGAAATAGCCACCCTCTTTCCCCAAGTCTTTGACCATAACCCAAGAGAAATAGCCACCCTCTTTCCCCAAGTCTTTGACCATAACCCAAGAGAAATAGCCACCCTCTTTCCCCAAGTCTTTGACCATAACCCAAGAGAAATAGCCACCCTCTTTCCCCAAGTCTTTAACCATAACCCAAGAGAAATAGCCACCCTCTTTCCCCAAGTCTTTGACCATAACCCAAGAGAAATAGCCACCCTCTTTCCCCAAGTCTTTGACCATAACCCAAGAAAAATAGCCACCCTCTTTCCCTTCCCCAAGTCTTTAACCATAACCCAAGAGAAATAGCCACCCTCTTTCCCCAAGTCTTTGACCATAACCCAAGAGAAATAGCCACCCTCTTTCCCTAAGTATTTGACCATAACTCAAGAGAAATAGACACCCTCTTTCCCCAAGTCTTTGACCATAACCCAAGAGAAATAGCCACCCTCTTTCCTTGTCTATTTCTCTTGGGTTATGGTCAAAGACTTGGGAAAAGAGGGTGGCTATTTCTCTTCGGTTACGGTTATAGGATTAAAAAAAGAAAGACAAGGGGGGGGGAGGCAATGTTCCCTCTAAGGTTTGTTGGTTCGTGTGGAAAATCCTACAGTTGTGTGCAAAGTTTTACAGCTTCAATTTTTTTTTTGTGAGCAAAATTCTACAGCCCACTCACTTACATGGAAATTTGCTGCGCCGCGCAGCAGCGCAGCTTAAAGGGAACATTGGGGGGTGGGGGTGTTATTTGTACCCGGAAGCCAAAAGGCTCGTGACCACTGCACGCTAATTCGTTAATAATAATTAGTTAAATACTTACCATATACCATTCAGTGTTGTTCTGGATATCCGTTTAAATCTGGGTGACGTTGATCAAACTCAAAGTTTCTAAGAACAATCGCCTCGGTCGTAATGCCCTAACAATGTAGATGCCAATCTCGCCCCCCGTTTAGACACGCATTCCACCTTTAGTTAGCGTCAGCAGCTCAAGGCGGCTAAAACAACACGTTACAATGGGGTCGGCATGGACACACACACACATCTAAACAGGGTTCATGCACCTCTGATACAAACGGTGGCTGCTGCGCAATGGTGCGCAATGGTGCGCAATAGTAACTAGCACGGGAGCGTTGCTAGGCGAACGGGCGAGATTGGTTACAGGGCCGGAGGTGAAGGCATTGAAGGTCAACAATTCTTCGAAGATTAGTTTGATTTTCTGTGAATGAGGAGACCGCTGTAGGGCAGGCAGTCGAGCGTAGAACACACGTTTGCACTACTTGTGCGATATACCAGTATAGATTGTTTGAAGGTCTAGCCCGATTTGTGAGGCCCAAATCTGTAGCTATTTAGCTCACCGGATAAGAAAGTCTGTGACTGGCCAGTAGGTTATCTATGCTGGAACACGAAACATTTCCCATTTTTGGATTCAACTGAAAGCTTGGTCTACTAATGATCCTACCCTCCAGCGATTCTCCAAACATGAAATAATTTGCACAATGAGGGGGGAACACTTTAAAAAAAAAAAATGTCTTAACGAAACAACGAACGAGCTGATAAAAATGCTTCTTGAGCGAACAAAAACAAGTGAACATAACAATACCATTTAAATAACAATACCTGGTATATCAATTTAAATAACAATACCTGGCACTACTCACATACTCAGTGGGGTATCTTGATTTAAGACTGTTCTTGTGCATACCCCCAAAAGTACACCCCCTCCATTTAAAAAAAAAATATAATAATGTTGGCTATAAACCCCAAGAGTTCCGCCCCGGGTGGTGTACCCACCCCCTTAGGTTGACCACTGTCCGATTTTTGTTTTTAAAAAATTTACCTTTTAATTAAAAGTCGGTTATTTTGTTAAAAAAATGTTATTTACTTATAGAAATACACAATGTCATAGAGTTAATACACAATGTCATAGAGTTAATACACAATGTCATAGAGTTAATACACAATGTCATAGAGTTAATACACAATGTCATAGAGTTAATACACAATGTCATAGAGTTAATACACAATGTCATAGAGTTAATACACAATGTCATAGAGTTAATACACAATGTCATAGAGTTATCATGTATTAAAGTTGAACATTTGATTTTTAAACTTGGCTTTGAGAAAATAAAATGTTAAAAAAATATATCATTTACTGTAATGAATTTCGAAGAGAAAAATTGTCAGGCTATTTCAGCATATATTGTGTGCTTTCATTTGACACACGCTTGTATTATCCTTCAAACCAGCCTTAGTCCGTTATTAGAAAATTACAAGTTTGCTAATGAAAGTTCTACCAATGAAATAAAAAGAACATCGACAGGTATTATCTTGATCAGGGAAGTCAATGAGCGTCAAATATTACGTTTTATAGCCGCCCAAACAAGCTATATTTTCCTTGGGAGTGTTTTCAAAAAAAACATCTCAATGAGCGCAGTTATCGGGAGTTGTATTTTGCGCGCTATTGAATTCACCATTACACCATACTTTCTTTCATACCTAGAGAAATATATATGTAGAGTATAGAAGGTTTGTCATTTAAAGGCGGAAATTGGAAATCTATTAATTCATAGAACATCCGGGCGTGCAGTCTGGTCAATCTCTTTAAGATATGAATATGAATAAAAACATCCTGGTATTCCGTTTGGCCAATATCTCAACAGCTGTTCGGTACTTCTACGTTAAGTTGAGCCTTTACCCTAGACGAAAATGTGTTTGCAACTGTATTTTACGAAAGATTTTACAAACAAATTCTTACATCTACTGCTGTATACATGCAGAATTATATTGTAAGAAGCTATGTTTTACGAAAACATTGTCTAAAAATAGTAACATTGCGTAATGTGATGTGACGTTTTCTGAAATGGAAACCCCTATTGATTAAAATATAAATATAACGATAAACTGACCAGCCAGCTAGACGGCCATAGCTTGGAAATGAAGCCTTGATTTAGATTCTCACTTCGGTTTTTTAACCTGACCTGATCCGACCCCACCCGACCCCGGAGAGTATATGGGGCAGAGGTTCTCAACCTTTCTAATGCCGCGACCCTTTAATTAAGTTCCTCATGTTGTGGCAATCCCAAACCACAAAATAATTTTCGTGGATACTTTATAATTGTAGTGTATATGTGTTTTCAGACGGCCTTAGGTGACCCCTGGGAAAGGGTCGTGCGACCCCCAAAGGGGTCTCGACCCACAGGTTGAGAACGGCTGATATAGGGGATCAAAGGAACACCCGACGTGATGCACCACGTTACAACTCATTTCAGTTTTTTTAAGGGGTGCTCAACTTTGTGTGCGCCTTGGACCCGTTTTCTTTGTACTTGGCCCAAGGGTGGTGTGAGCGGTGCTTCCAAACAGGGCGCCATGTAAGGGGGGGGGGGCGGGCGCCAAAAGCCAACATCAACATAAATATGCAGGTCATTTTAGTCGCCGAGTGGTTGATTGTTTTGTTTGGTTTTTTTTTGTTTGTAGTTTTTTTAGAGGATGGAGCAAGCTATCCAGATATCTGGCACACCGCAGACACATTGCTAGAACCGTGAGTGTCTTCAATGCAGACACATTGCTAGAACCGTGAGTGTCATCAATGCAGACACATTGCTAGAACCATGAGTGTCTTCAGTGCAGACACATTGCTAGAACCGTGAGTGTCATCAATGCAGACACATTGCTAGAACCATGAGTGTCTTCAATGCAGACACATTGCTAGAACCGTGAGTGTCATCAATGCAGACAAATTGCTAGAACCGTGAGTGTCTTCAATGCAGACACATTGCTAGAACCGTGAGTGTCTTAAATGCAGACACATTGCTAGAACAGTAAGTGTCTTTAATGCAGACAATTTGCTAGAACCGTGAGTGTCTTCAATGCAGACACATTGCTAGAACCGTGAGTGTCTTCAATGCAGACACATTGCTAGTACCGTGAGTGTCTTCAATGCAGATACATTGCTAGAACCGTGAGTGTCTTCAATGCAGACACATTGCTAGAACCGTGAGTGTCTTCAATGCAGACACATTGCTAGAACTGTGAGTGTCTTCAATGCAGACACATTGCTAGAACCGTGAGTGTCTTCAGAGCAGACACATTGCTAGAACCGTAAGTGTTTTCAATGCAGACACATTGCTAGAACCGTAATTGTCTTCAATGCAGACACATTGCTAGAACCGTGATTGTCTTCAATGTTGACATGGACGTTCTACCCCCATCTCACCCCCACCTAGGTACGCCACTGCACATGGGTATACCCCAAGGAGTAATGCTTCTTCCAGTAACGGAGCCTTGAGTTTGAGAACCGCTTCCTGACACTGATACCCCATCCATCATTCTCGGGTGCTATGCTGTACACCGCACCCGTTGGGTAAGAGTGGAGGAAATTAATTCCCCTTACAGCGCATGTGAAGGAATTCTCGTTTCTGGGTTACTGAAAGAAAAAACATAGGGGTTGGGGGGAAAGGGGGGGGGGGCAACATTTTTGTTAGAAAAGTTGAACAAAGGGAACAACTTCGCAACAAATGTGTTGACGTCTGAGCGGATGGACGTCTGCCAGTCTCCCGTCTGGTGGACACCATGTCCCGGCTAGTTTGATTGTGAATTAATGAGTTATGATTTTAATGTTTTTGTGTTTCAAAGAGTGCGCCAGCTCATTAGACTTAGAGAAAATGCTTAATTAACCGAACCTTAATCAGGACGTCTGTGTTTAGACTGAGAGTGATATATGTCTATAGCCGATAGGGTTTTGGGACTTGGAGTATTTACTAGGGTGTAGTGCTCATCTCTGGTCGTAGATGTAGTCAGGGGTGCAGTGTTGGACTCTGTGGTGTAGTGCTGGACTTTGTATAGTGTTGGAAACTGAGGTGTAGTGTTGAAAACTGGGGTGTAGTGCTGGAAACTGGGGTGTAGTGTTGGAAACTGGGGTGAAGTGTTGGAAACTGGGGTGTAGTGTTGGAAACTTGGGCGTAGTGTTGGAAACTGGGGTTTAGTGTTGGAAACTGGGGTGTAGTGTTGGAAACTGGGGTGTAGTGCTGGAAACTGGGGTGCAGTGTTGGAAACTGGGGGTTTAATATTTGACGCTAGGGTGTCGTGTTGGACGCTGGGGTGTAGTTTTGTACGCTGGGTTGTCGTGTTGGTCTCCGGGGCTTGGCGCATGCATGTTGGAATAAAACTTTAAAGGTCTGCATCGCCGGAAATCAACTGGACTTGCAGACGTAACTTGTATCCCAGCCTCCCTCCTATTCAACTCTCAAAATAGAACAGATAAGATACGATTTTTTCATTGATCCAAGTACATGGAAAGTTTTTTTTTAAAAATTACATCGTACAATTTCATTTTCGGCACTTAAATAAATACATAATTTAATCAAGACAACCATGCACCGTAACAATTGTAACATTTTAAACACAAGACATCTACTTAAGTATTGCTTTAGCGCAGTGGTCGGCAAATCGCGTCTCTCGAGCCGCATGCGGCTCTTAAGCGACCTGAGTGCGGCTCGGCCAGTCCGCCACAAATCGGTTTTGACTCCGAAAAACATGGCTCTTGAAAGATTTTTGAAAAGAAATTTGGCTTTCAACATTTTTTTTTTTTATCGTCATGCTGCTGATGTTTTGGCTGTACTTTTGACTCATGAGCTTGCCGTCCACTAGGCTAGGGTGTTTATGAATGAGCCATCAATGCACTACCTTGGTGACGCTAGTGATTTAATCAGTGATCATTTAGATTGGGTAACTGCAACTTCTGAAGGAGTCAATGATCGAAGTCAGAGTCTGGATTCTCTCGCGTCATGGCACAGACTGACGCATGTCAACAGTGTTTAAAATATTATGGCGCCCTGACACAGACTGACCCAGTTCACCAGTGTTTAAATTATTATGGCACCCTGGCACAGACTGACCCAGTTCACCAGTGTTTAAATTATTATGGCACCCTGGCACAGACTGACCCAGGTCAACAGTGTCTACATTATTATGGCGCCCTGACACAGACTTACCCAGGTCAACAGTGTCTACATTATTAGGGCGCACTGACACAGACTAACCCAGGTCAACAGTGTCTACATTATTAGGGGGCCCTGACACAGACTGACCCAGGTCAACAGTGTCTACATTATTAGGGCGCCCTGACACAGACTAACACAGGTCAACAGTGTCTACATTATTAGGGCGCCCTGACACAGACTGACCCAGGTCAACAGAGTCTAAATCTTTATTCGATCCCTTTTTAATATAATATAAAAGCTGCTAAACCATTCTATTGTGTGTCTTATCTCGGGTTGGATGAATGCATCAAGACTCAAGTTCTCCCCTTGTTATAACTGGCTGATCTAGTTGCTCAAGTTCAAGAGAACGTCGTCTTTTAGGCGGTGAGTGGGGGGGGGGGGGCGTAAATCAAAAAAATTCACACGTTTTGCTAGAAGGAAAAAAAAAAATCACAGGAAAATAATCACATGAAAAACAAAAATATGAAAAAAATAATAAAAAATAAAAATATTTTTAGGGGGGGGGGGGGGGGGGGGGGGCGTAAATCAAAATAATTCACACGTTTTGCTAGAAGGAAAAAAAAAACATCACAGGCAAATAGTCACATGAAAAACAATGATATGGAGAAAATAATAAAATATGAAAATAAGACGCAATTACACAGTTGTAGGCTATGTGTATTCATTGAGTATCATATACATCAACGAATATACACATTACACTGCAACATATATAGACGCTCAGTGAACCAGATATGGACACTCCACTGAAACAGATATGGACACTCCACTTAAATAAACATAGACACCCACTTAAACAAGCCTAGATACCCCAATTAAACAAACCTAGACACCCCACTTTTAAACAAACATAGACACCCCATTTTTAAACACACACAGTCACCCCACTTAAAAAACATAGACACCCCACTTTTAAACACACACAGACACCCCACTTTTAAGCAAACATAGATACCCCACTTTTAAACAAACATAGACACCCCACTTTTAAACAAACATAGACACCCCACTTTTAAACACACACAGACACCCCACTTAAACAAACATAGACATCCTACTTAAACAAAAATAGACACCCCACTTTTAAACACACACAGACACCCCACTTAAACAAACATAGACACCCCACTTAAACAAACAATTTACCGGTACAGGGGTACACTCAAGAAAACAATGGTTAACTCTTAACCAAAGAGAAATAATAATAAAATTTTATTTTTTACGTTCCACTTGTAAACAGCTCAAGTGCAAATAAAAGACACTAGACACCTTCAAAATTTGACATTTTTCACATACAAGTTAAAACTTTGACATGGCAATGCATTTATAATATTCTGTAATTGTGACATAATGATCATTGGAAATCGTATGAATAGGAGAAACGTATGTTTCATATGACACGCGTAGGAACTGGCACAACATACATTGCGAGTCAATGGAAGTCATCTTTGGCTGGGGGTTGATCAAATTTTGGTTTGTTGATCAATTTTTGGTGTTTTGATCAAATTTGGTGTTTAAAAATATAGTTTAACAATAAGATTCAATGACATCTCATAATTAAAAAGAACATTGACATAAGAATTATATTAGCGATCATTGGCTAAATATTTATGTGTTCCATAAACAAAATATTGAAATTGTAATTTTCAATCAAATGAAAGTATGATTTTTAGGGGCCTTAGTCAACAGTGTATAAAACTGGGCGTACTTTGAACACACAGTGTTTAAACACTTTAAAAAAAAATAATAAACAAATAAAATTATTTTAAGGAACATGTTCATGGGTCAGGGCATCAAAAATCTTCGAGGCAGTACTCAATACATTTTACAGTGACCTTTAAAAGTGTTACAAACTGCCATAAAGTGCAATACGTTATAAGGAACACGATTTAGTTTCAGCTAATGGTAGTTTTAAGGGATAAGTTGAGGTGATATAATTGGGGGGGGGGGTTGTCTCAGCCCCCCCCCCCCCCCCCCC
>CAXITT010000619.1:375949-386133 GCA_964033795.1 Lymnaea stagnalis | reverse complement strand
CTGTTGATATATTGGTATGAACTGTTGATATATTGGTATGAACTGTTGATATATTGGTATGAACTGTTGATATATTGGTATGAACTGTTGATAAATTTGTATGATCTGTTGATATATTGGTATGAACTGTTGATATAATGGTATGAACTGTTGATATATTGGTATGAACTGTTGATATATTGGTATGAACTGTTGATAAATTTGTATGATCTGTTGATATATTGGTATGAACTGTTGATATATTGGTATGAACTGTTGATATATTAAAATGTACTTTTAATATATTATTATTAGTATGAACTGTTGATATATTAGTATGAACTGTTGATATATTGGTATGAACTGTTGATATATTGGTATGAACTGTTGATATATTGGTATGATCTGTTGATATATTGGTATGAACTGTTGATATATTGGTATGAACTGTTGATAAATTTGTATGATCTGTTGATATATTGGTATGAACTGTTGATATATTGGTATGAACTGTTGATATATTGGTATGAACTGTTGATATATTGGTATGAACTGTTGATATATTGGTATGAACTGTTGATAAATTTGTATGATCTGTTGATATATTGGTATGAACTATTGATATATTGGTATGAACTGTTGATAAATTTGTATGATCTGTTGATATATTGGTATGAACTGTTGATATATTAAAATGTACTTTTAATATATTATTATTAGTATGAACTGTTGATATATTGGTATGAACTGTTGATATATTGGTATGAACTGTTGATATATTGGTATGAACTGTTGATATATTGGTATGAACTGTTGATAAATTTTTATGATCTGTTGATATATTGGTATCAACTGTTGATATATTGGTATGAACTGTTGATATATTGGTATGAACTGTTGATATATTGGTATGAACTGTTGATAAATTTGTATGATCTGTGATATATTAAAATGTACTTTTGATATATTATTATTAGTATGAACTGTTGATATATTAGTATGAACTTTTGATACATTATTATTTTTATATGTCAACTAGAAAAGATAGTATTCTATTGTCCCCCAAGGACGCCACGTTACCAATTATTACCATTGGTTAGTTTGTATATTATTAAAGATTTAAAGTAAAATTAAAAGTCGGCTAAATAGTATATATATTAATTCACGGCAATTCAAAGGATTAGCTGTAAAAAAAAAAGATATAATCCATTGACGGATTTTCAAGTAAACACATTGAATGACCTGGTATTTCATTACTGTACACCTGAATGACCTGGCATTTCATTACTGTACACCTGAATCACCTGGCATTTCATTACTGTACACCTGAATGACCTGGTATTTCATTACTGTACACCTGAATCACCTTTGACTCCAGTAAATGTTTGCACTGAATGACCCAGCACTTGTTAGGTTGAGCGTGTATAGATAAAACCACACAGTCTAGGCAGTGAAGCCTGCCATTGGTCAGTTATATATTTGGCGGGAATGTAGCCCTACCCAATTGTGAAAAGGGGAAATAATTGACCACTACACTCCTGTACAAGGTAGATAATTGTGTCCATTGAGTAAAACTGATATATACTCCAAGGGGTGCACCCCACAATAAGTGTCATGCATGCGAGCGGTAATCTAAGACTTCGTGGCCTGGCGCCATGTCTTGGACCCAGACGAGTTGCTCTTGTGAGGCCTGGCGCCGTTTCATGGACCTAGACGGGTTGCTCTTGTGTGGCCTGGCGCCATGTCTTGGACCCAGACGGGTTACTCTTGTGTGGACTGGCGCCATGTCTTGGACCTAGACGGGTTGTTCTTGTGAGGCCTGGCGCCGTTTCATGGACCTAGACGGGTTGCTCTTGTGTGGCCTGGCGCCATGTCTTGGACCCAGACGGGTTACTCTTGTGTGGACTGGCGCCATGTCTTGGACCTATACGGGTTGTTCTTGTGTGGCCTGGCGCCGTGTCATGGACTAGACGGGTTGTTCTTGTGTGGACTGGCGCCGTGCCATGGACTAGATGGGTTGTTCTTGTGTGGCCTGGCGCCGTGTCATGGACTAGATGGGTTGTTCTTGTGTGGCCTGGCGCCGTGCCATGGGCTAGATGGGTTGTTCTTGTGTGGACTGGCTCGCCGTGTCATGGACTAGATGGGTCGTTCTTGTGTGGCCTGGCGCCGTGCCATGGACTAGATGGGTTGTTCTTGTGTGGACTGGCGCCGTGTCATGGACTAGATGGGTTGTTCTTGTGTGGACTGGCGCCGTGCCATGGACTAGATGGGTTGTTCTTGTGTGGACTGGCGCCGTGTCATGGACTAGATGGGTTGTTCTTGTGTGGCCTGGCGCCGTGGCATGGACTAGATGGGTTGTTCTTGTGTGGCCTGGCGCCGTGCCATGGACTAGAGGGGTTGTTCTTGTGTGGACTGGCGCCGTACCATGGACTAGATGGGTTGTTCTTGTGTGGACTGGCGCCGTGTCATGGACTAGATGGGTTGTTCTTGTGTGGACTGGCGCCGTGCCATGGACTAGATGGGTTGTTCTTGTGTGGCCTGGCGCCGTGTCATGGACTAGATGGGTTGTTCTTGTGTGGCCTGGCGCCGTGTCATGGACTAGATGGGTTGTTCTTGTGTGGCGTGGGCGTGTCCTCGAACAGAACGGGTTGCCCTTGTGTGGCGGAGAGCGAGGTGTCTGCAAGGGGTTATGTGCTAGTGTTCACCACATTCAACGTGTGGTTGGCTTAGTAGAATTGATAAATAACCTACGTCAGTGTGCAAATAAAGTGTGGGGGATTTGGGGGGGGGGGGGGTTTCAGGGGGTTTTTTAATTTTCGTAGATTAACTCGGGCTTCACCACGAGAAATTATGAAACGATTCCCGAATATTCCGTGCCAAGACATGATCCTTTAGGCGGGGAAAATATAACTCCCCCACTACGTCCGTACAAGGAAGAGAAGACGAAAAAACCACAACCCCCTGACCCCTAACCTTTGAACTCGTGTATTTGTCCGCCTTCCAAGATGTACACCGGCTCCGACGTGTTGCTGAGATAGGAGGCGTACTTGCTGAACCCGCTCTTACAGATGACGAGGACGTCGCACAGACTCAGCACCAGCTGGTCCATGAGGGCCACCTCAAACCCGGCGCAGGCCTTCCGGTCGCCCCTCTGTCGGTCGATGTGGATGATCTTCCCGCCGTAGTCGATGAGGCGGTCCCCGAACCTTTCCCGGGACTTGCCTCTGACCTGCTCGAAATCGGACGCCACGAAGAAGAACGCGTCCCGGTTTTTGTCTTTCCCCTGCAGGAAGTCGTACAGCAGCGGGAGATCGTTCAGCGTGAAAAAGGAAAGAGCTTCATCCATCGGAATGGTGGGGTTTTTGCCCATGCGCACGTGGCCGCAGATCAATGGGGAGTTCCCCAAGTCGTAAATCGGCCGGATTTTGGGGTCTTTATTCAGCGGCTGAGAGGCCAGCCCTTTTCTGATGAGGAACGGGGAACCCATGATGCGCTCAAGGTGAGTCAGCAGTAACGGGGACGGCTTCATGAGGTCACGCCAGGCCCAGGTGAATCTGGCCTTTCTCCTGACGAGACCTCCCCACTGGTTCAACAAGGTGGAATAAATTGAGTTCTTCCTGAGCTTGTCGTAGTAATCAGAGTTAGACTGGACATAGATGACCTCCTGGGGAAACTGTTCGTTGAAGTCCCCAGACGCAACGCGGGAGACCACGCCTTGGTCGAAGATGTCGTTGACGACAATGCTGGAGGAGGTCACGAGTTCGTTCCCGGTCACCAGCCAGTCGACCTTGCTGGGGACGTAGAACCTGCTGAGGTCACACGGCGTCGACATGATGATCTTAAACTGGCGGCCCGCGAGACGGGCCAGCAGGTAGAGGGAGGTGATGCCCCGCTGCCGGTCCCCCCAGCCCCCGCACAGCTTGGAGGAGTCGCACAGGTAGACGACGTACCGAGACGGCAGGGGGCCCTGGGATCGCAGCGTGTCGATCGCTGGAGGGAGCACGATTTTGTTCTGTAATGCTGTGACGGAATTTTTCACTTGTTTCTGTCTTGGAGTCTCGGGTGTTCCCGAATTTTGTTTCGGCCGATCGGAGATTCCCCGTAGACCCGCGGTTGCCTTGATTTTCGCAACATCGTTCACCGCCTCACCGAATGAATTTTTCCGACCAATTTTGCTTTGCTCGTCCGGCGATTGGGGCACAACGTTTTGGTAACGGTATCCGACCTCCGGATACTGAAAATCTTTCAAATCCACCGCACGTCCACCTGTCCTGGAGCCGTTCGCATCCAAAGCTTTCACCAAGACCGCGTCCATTTTATTGATGTCCATGAAATTTTTCGACAGCTCCGCGTCCGCATAGTCCGGAATCCGGTGGGGCGGCGGTTCACCGGCGATTCCATTTTGAGCGAGGGGTTTAGCGTGATCCGAACCTAAGCCCGTGTCGTGGTTAGTGAGCCGTTGAGAAGGACTTCCTTTCCCTGCAGCGAACAGCTTGGACTCGCCCGGATAAGAGCTGTAGAGACGATATGCCATCAACAAGAAGGTGGCGGGGAGCATGAAGAACGCCAGCCGAACCAGCTTCCTGTTGCACATCTGTGGATGGAAAGAAAACAAGAACAGGGTAATTATCGGTACTTGGCTTTCTAAAGTCTAATTATTGACTTAACTTTCATACAGATGCAAAGCCGCGGAGGGGGGGGGGGCTGGGAGGGGGGCATTCGTCATGGGCGTCACCAAACTCGTTTTTAGATCGGACCTGAATAGTGAAACCAAAGTGGCACCAAAGTGGCGCCGAAGTGGCGCCGAAATGGTTTCTTTTACTGGTCCGCGAGGCCAGCAATTTTTTTTCTATATGTTGAGGGCGCCAGTTTCAACCTTGGCCACTGGCGCCGCTTTTCCTCGGCTTTGCCTTGTACAGGTGTATGCAACTCGTCATTCATTAAGTAGCCGACAACAACAAACAAATCAATGAGCCAAAACAGATCTACGGAACACACAGATATTCAATTTGATCGTGTTCATACTCTCTCATTTGTTGCGCAGCGAACATTTTTCGGACACCCCACCCATCCTCCACACCCACCGTCACCATCGCACATACCCCCTCTCCTCATCTTACACCACCCATTATTACCCACCACTCATCACCACCCATCCTACAACCAGACCCCCTCATCACCACCCATCATCACCATCCCACGTCCTCCCTCATCTAACACCACTCATCACCACCCATCATCACATCCCACATCACCCACCCCTTATCACCATCACCAACCATCATCACCATCCCACATCAGCCACCCCTCATCCCCACCCATCATCCCCACCCATCATTACCCATTACCACGCATCACCACACATCCTCACCACTCATCATGACCCACCCCTAATCACCCTTCATCACCCTTCATCACCACCCATCGTTCATCACTCCCTCATCAACACCCACCCCTCATCACCCATCACCACCCATCCCTCATCTTCCCCCCCTCATTCCCCACTCCGAATGGTCTCACACACATGAGCTTTCTTCCGCTCTGACGTCACTAGGCACAAGTCGACAGAGAGATGGCCTGTCTCATTTCCCGTTTCCATCTCCTCGCTGCGGTACTGATTCATATTTTTTTTTATTCAGACATGAACACACCATGACTAAAAAGAAAAAAAATGTATTTTGACACAGAAAAACGTACCATCTTAGCCATTTGAGAACCCTCGGCATGTACCGCAGCACCATCTCAACACCGTAGTGCTAGGACTGTTTCGACGATGTCATACTAAGTCTTGGTAGTTGAAAACAGCGGTGCACCTGTAAAGAATTGTTTAAAATAAAGGATTAGGGGGGAAAAAAGTTGGCACACCAACTAACGGCATCCATGGCACACCAACTAACGGTATCCATAGCACACCAACTAACGGTATCCATAGCACACCAACTAACGGTATCCATAGCACACCAACTAACGGTATCCATGGCACACCAACTAACGGTATCCATAGCACACCAACTAACGGTATCCATGGCACACCAACTAACGGTATCCATGGCACACCAACTAACGGTATCCATGGCACACCAACTAACGGTATCCATAGCACACCAACTAACGGTATCCATGGCACACCAACTAACGGTATCCATGGCACACCAACTAACGGTATCCATGGCACACCAACTAACGGTATCCATGGCACACCAACTAACGGTATCCATGGCACACCAACTAACGGTATCCATGGCACACCAACTAACGGTATCCATGGCACACCAACTAACGGTATCCATGGCACACCAACTAACGGTATCCATGGCACACCAACTAACGGTATCCATGGCACACCAACTAACGGTATCCATGGCACACCAACTAACGGTATCCATGGCACACCAACTAACGGTATCCATGGCACACCAACTAACGGTATCCATGGCACACCAACTAACGGTATCCATGGCACACCAACTAACGGTATCCATGGCACACCAACTAACGGTATCCATGGCACACCAACTAACGGTATCCATGGCACACCAACTAACGGTATCCATGGCACACCAACTAACGGTATCCATGGCACACCAACTAACGGTATCCATGGCACACCAACTAACGGTATCCATGGCACACCAACTAACGGTATCCATGGCACACCAACTAACGGTATCCATGGCACACCAACTAACGGTATCCATAGCACACCAACTAACGGTATCCATGGCACACCAACTAACGGTATCCATGGCACACCAACTAACGGTATCCATGGCACACCAACTAACGGTATCCATGGCACACCAACTAACGGTATCCATAGCACACCAACTAACGGTATCCATAGCACACCAACTAACGGTATCCATGGCACACCAACTAACGGTATCCATGGCACACCAACTAACGGTATCCATAGCACACCAACTAACGGTATCCATAGCACACCAACTAACGGTATCCATGGCACACCAACTAACGGTATCCATGGCACACCAACTAACGGTATCCATGGCACACCAAATAACGGTATCCATGGCACACAAACAAAATCTCGTGATATTGATCCAAACAAATGGAAATACCTTTTGATTGTATTGCAATCTCACGATACCTACGAACACACAAACACAATCTCACGGTTCCCATGAACATACAAACATAATCTCATGCTAGCCATGAACATATAAACATAATCTCATGCTACCCATGAACATAGAAACACAATATCACGCTACACACAAACACAATCTCACCCTACTCACAAACACACAAACTCAATTTCACGCTTACACACAATCAAACAAACCCAGTCCCACGCTATCCCACGAACAAAAAAAACACAATCCCGCGCTATCCCATGAACAAGCACAATCCCACGCTATCCCATGAACAAGCACAATCCCACGCTATCCCATGAACAAGCACAATCCCACGCTATCCCATGAACAAGCACAATCCCACGCTATCCCATGAACAAACACAATCCCACGCTATCCCACGAACAAATGAGCAAATTGTCAGGTTTGTATCAGCGTCTAGCAGTACAGAAAAACAAAGACTCTCTTGTGCGGTGTTTACCCCTGCAGACTAATGGTGTTTTCCCATGGCGTGTTCACACTCAGATCAACGCGTCATTGTTTGGTGATTCAGTTCTACGTCGCCTTTAAGTAACGACGGCATAAATCTGTGACGTAGAACTCTGACGGTATGATTAAGTTATATGAAGTCTGCCACACCTTGTCAGAACTGACTGCGACCCCCCCCCCCCCAACCCCAAACATAATTGTAAAAAGAGGGGGGGGGGACAAGTACTCACAAGTCACATAGAAAAAGGTCACAGAAAAACTCTTTAGTAACCTTTAAGTTATTTGTAAATCCATATACAGTATATCTATTTATTATATTATATGCTAAATATCAGTCATTGGAACCAAAAGTCACAGGAAAAAAGTGATTATAGGAAGAATTTTTTTTTTAAATTTTTAATCGGACGCATTGAAACAAAGATATATTCATATATTCAGTGATANGAACAAGCACAATCCCACGCTATCCCATGAACAAGCACAATCCCACGCTATCCCATGAACAAACACAATCCCACGCTATCCCACGAACAAATGAGCAAATTGTCAGGTTTGTATCAGCGTCTAGCAGTACAGAAAAACAAAGACTCTCTTGTGCGGTGTTTACCCCTGCAGACTAATGGTGTTTTCCCATGGCGTGTTCACACTCAGATCAACGCGTCATTGTTTGGTGATTCAGTTCTACGTCGCCTTTAAGTAACGACGGCATAAATCTGTGACGTAGAACTCTGACGGTATGATTAAGTTATATGAAGTCTGCCACACCTTGTCAGAACTGACTGCGGCCCCCCCCCCCCAACCCCAAACATAATTGTAAAAAGAGGGGGGGGGGACAAGTACTCACAAGTCACATAGAAAAATGTCACAGAAAAACTCTTTAGTAACCTTTAAGTTATTTGTAAATCCATATACAGTATATCTATTTATTATATTATATGCTAAATATCAGTCATTGGAACCAAAAGTCACAGGAAAAAAGTGATTATAGGAAGAATTTTTTTTTTAAATTTTTAATCGGACGCATTGAAACAAAGATATATTCATATATTCAGTGATATGAATAAATCAATAGATACGCCTGAAAGTAAAACATTGTACAAAAGTAAAATATAATAATTGTGAATTCTTTTATCGAGAGCAGTTCGAGGAGCACGCTGGTACATCCTGATAAGATTGATGTAAATCTTTCTTTTCGAACGTTGCATTGACACTATTGAGTCCACTGATGCTTTGGGTAGCGACAGCACTACACTAGTATACCACAGTGGAATGCATGCGCCCTTGCTATCCTTTACGGGAGATGTGAGATGTGTCGGGGAGATGTGAGATGTGTCGGGGAGATGTGAGATGTGTCGGGGAGATGTGAGATGTGCCGGGGAGATGTGAGATGTGTCGGGGAGATGTGAGATGTGTCGGGGAGATGTGAGATGTGTCGGGGAGATGTGAGATGTGTCGGGGAGATGTGAGATGTGTCGGGGAGATGTGAGATGTGTCGGGGAGATGTGAGATGTGTCTGGGAGATCAGATGCTGGTCTCGGCGCAGTGGACAACTACCTTTTATTGTTATTCAATCCGTAATATTCGTGTTCATTAGTTTCATGCGTAGTAGAAAACTAAACATCGCCTAAAAAAACTAAGTTTTTGCGCATAAAATGTAATATCGAGCAACGGGTTGAAAATTCGACAAAATAAGCATACAAGTTATAAGAACCCTGATTAGTGTTCCGCCCCCAAGGCTCACATCCGCCAATTTTCATCGCGACCATGAACTTGAGTAATTTAGTCATCTTCTAATGACCCAACCGCTTGTACACTGCAGATTTATTTCACCATTTCACACACAAAAAAAAAATATTGCATCAAACGCACTTGCGATAATTTTTTTTTTTTTACGACTCTCATTTAGCGCAGTTATCGGGCATTTTCCTTCATCATGTTCCTCTTGTAAAACAGGGAAAAACTGACTTTTGGGGGTGGCGATGAAAATTTGAATCAAGGCACTGTCATCGGCAAGGAGTCTATGTGCCAAGCTTCAGCTCGATAGCTTGCCGGGAAGAGGGTCAACCAGTGGTTCAAAGATTTTGCACCAATCCATCCATCCATCCAGCCAGCCAGCCAGCCAGCCAGCCAGCCAACCAGCCAGCCAGCCAGCCAAAAACAAAAGCCAAGTTGGTATAAAGGATTTACAAAAATTTTAACTAATTCTGAATAAATCATAGAATTAAATGTCGAATTATAGAATGCATACACAACACAAGTATATCAAATCCCATGTGAGAATAGAACCTTTGTCCTAATGAGCCGTCTCTTAACTTCCATTTACTGATACTTAATCTATAATAAAAATTTATATGGACTTAAAAAAAAACACTAAAAAAAACCAGTTAATAATAAGTTATCCTGTCACTTTTTTTTCTTCCTGTGACTCATTCCCATCCCCACCCCGAACTTATTGTTACCCCTCCAGCCAGGCCGTGGAGTCGAAACATTTTGTGCAACTCAAACTAAATATTATTCCCTCATTGCTTGCTTTGGAAAAAAAGGTACGACCTCCTTATTTCTCTCTGGTGTTCCACACACCCCTTCACCCCTTCATCACGAACTGTGAAGCGAACACAC
>CAXITT010000619.1:352501-370020 GCA_964033795.1 Lymnaea stagnalis | reverse complement strand
ACGTAGGGCTCTCCCGCCGCCCTGGCCTCCCCCCACCCCCCACCCCCCGAAATGTCCAG
Source organism: Lymnaea stagnalis (assembly GCA_964033795.1). Lineage (NCBI taxonomy): Eukaryota > Metazoa > Mollusca > Gastropoda > Lymnaeidae > Lymnaea > Lymnaea stagnalis. The sequence continues at coordinate 369,961 of CAXITT010000619.1, read as the reverse complement.
TGGGGAACTTTCGCTCAACAGGTGAGCTAGTGTTTCTGGGACCAGGCTACAATGCCAGCAGGTAGGGACCCTGCTATTATCTAGCCTGTTGAACTATGTGCCGACGCGACGGTGCTCGGTGGGCATCGGTGTCACTAGACGCTGCCAGTTTGTTTACCAGAGTGTCCGATCTAACAGAGGCTGAGAATCCTTTAACCTTTAATGTAGTGTCACAATATGTTCAAAATATCCATTTTAACAATACTAACTAACATATCAATAGTATTTTCAATAGATAATATTAGAAATCTTTTTTTTTTTTTCAAACCATTCAAATGAGATGCCGTTAATATAGAAAAAAATGAATAATATGAATCAATCTTCATGCCAAGCAAGCTACTTTTATTTCATTTTCTGGAGATTCGTCATCACAGTCCTTTATAGAGTTGATATCGCTTTGTTGACAATGCAACTGGAATAGCAGAGATCAGTGTACCCTCGTCGTTTCAGTGAAGTAATGATTTGGTGCGGGTGAGTCGGTGACGGGGCGGAAGGGTCGGGGAGTCGGTGTTGGGGAGTTTGTGTCGGTGAGTCGGTATCGGGGTGTTGTCAGGGTGTATGTGTCGGTATGTCGTAAAGGTGTATGTGTTAATAATAGAGGTTAATAGCAGTAAGTTAAGTAAATTTAAGACGTGCAACTTTGGGTCTTGTTGCCATATGTGCATTGAATTCTCTCTCTCTCTCTCTCTCTCCCCCCCCCCTCTCTCTCTCTCTCTCTCTCTCTCTCAATCTCCCTGACAACCCGCCATGTTGCCACGTGTACGTTGAGTGCCAGATTTAAAAAAAAAAATACCTTCTATTATTTTCGTGTTTTTTTTTTTCATGAGTTTCTGTGTTTAAGGAAAAATCTTCGGACGGCTAATTGACCCACTTCCCGTCATCTTATCGAACTGAAACTTGCAAAATAGACTCTTTGCAGGTGACAACACATTCTATAAAATTGTCAGCCCCACCCCAACCCCCAAAAATCAGTTTTTCCTGTTTTTTCAAAGATGAATGCAATAGGATTTGTTCCATGGTTGTTGTGTTTTGGTGAGGCGATTCATTGTGTAGCTGTTGCTCTGTGCTTTGTACTTGTGACGTATTTGGGCACGCAGTAAATAGTAAAAGTAAAACGTATTTTTTAAGGTTTAGCCATTTACACAACCGCTTCTTAATAAATGATAAATTCTGTATAATTAGATAAATGCAAACAATCATGGAAATAAAGGATTTATAAGAAAAAACTTTGTAGGTTGTTTATTTATAAATAATTATTACTCGTGAGCGTGGTTCGAGGAATGGGGACGCAACCCAGGACTACATAATTGCCCTTGATATTTCTCCAGTTAAACCACTTTTCGGTTTTGTGCCCCCTGAATTTATTATTGAATTATTGACACTTAAATATTGTCCACATCATAACATTGTATTCCTTAAATATCCGAGACCCCTGCAGCGGCAGGGTTTGCAGGGCCCCCACGATGGCTCTGCTCAGGGCAAACTCATTAGTCAAAAGAGCCAAAAATCAGCAGCAGGAATATATTTTTTTTTAAAATCTTTGAGAGCCAAATTTCTTGTCATGAACCTGTCAAGAACCATGTTTTTCGGAGCCATAACCGACTTGTGGCCGGCTGGCCGAGTCGCACTCAGGTCGCTAAAGAGCCACATGCGGCACGCGAGCCGCGATTTGCCGACCTCTGCCCTATACCAGACCTCAGCCCCTATCCTTATTCCGGGCCTCATGCCTAATAATCTCCAGCACCACGCACGCCTTCTTTCTTTTTTTTAAATAACATTATCCAGACATCCACCTGCTCTTGTCTCACACATCTTCACTTAGGCATCCATCCACAAGAAGCGTTCAGTGCGCACGCATGTTGGGTATTCCCGTTAAGCTCCCGTGTCATTAATTGTATTGCTGCGCATAGTGAAAGGTGTTAAGGGGGAGTTCGGTATGCGCTTATTACAGTTTTTAAACAACGCAAGTCATCAGTCACCGGACGACTCGATGGTCCTGGTCGATCTTCGACGGACGAACAATTTTTAAACAACGCCACGCCCACGCACTTAAATATAAACATTAATTTATAATGTCAACAGCAACAAAAAATACGATGCGTTGTTTTTTGTGGTGTGGAAATCAGTGGCGTGGGGGGGGGGGAAGAGGAGGGGGGATGGTCAAGCTCTGTGCAGCATTTTTTACTTTATATCGAAGGGCGGAATTTTCGGCCAACTGTGTTTTTTTACGCGGAAGGGGGCGGCAAAAAGCTTGACCCGCCCCGGATGGCCCGAACTCTAGATACGCCGCTGGTGAAAATAAAACTATTCCAGACAAAAGGAATCAACTTACATTATTATGACACAGACATGGGAAGTTAAAAGTACGGGGAAATAACTTATTTTAAAAAAAATAATGGTGACTAATAACTTACTTTAACTCACCCACACATTAAGATTAAGGCATAACTGATCCAGTGATCACTGAATGTCTGTTAGTTTTAAGACCGTTGGCATCTAGTATAAGCATATTCCTGGTGCCTTACAAATCGGTTGATCTATGCATATAAATCCCTCTGGTCCTATAATCCGTGTGGTCGTATAATCCTTGTGGTCTTATAATCCGATTGGTCTTGTAATCCTGTTTGTCCATATGTATAATCCATCTGGTCCTACAATTCTGGAGGTCTTTCTGACAACTCTTGCTTTATCGCAGACAAAGTGGTGTCGGGTATTTAGACAAACCCAAAAGAATTTTGTTTATCCAGATTGGGCTCTTGTCTTCGTAATGCTTCCTGTCTTTCAGACACCAACATTTAAATGTCAAATGGCCATCATCATCCCACCGTCAAGTCTGTTCAGTGTATCTTTGACCCCGTGGCCTACGGCGGCTACGGACACTGACCGACAGTCAATCTCTTCTAATCCGACATTTGTTTTAGGTGTTATTATTTATTTTTTAAAATCCGCTAATCAAGATGTACTCGGACTCGCGGCTTAGCCAAAAAAAAACAAAAAAAAACAAACTATGGATATAAATAGTCACGTGTCATGGCTATGAATACCCTAACACATCAACAGCATCGGTACCACATCATCAAGACACAGCACACTAATTAATTCGTACACACTACACGTCTTAAAACAGGATGTGTACTCATCCCTGCTGTAACGGCAGGCCCTGATTGTGTTACAACAACCAGCCAAGCTTTAAACTGTGCTCGGCTTGTCTCAGAATTGCATAGCATGATTTTTTTAAAGAACGCAGCTGGGCTGACCGTTAGCGTAGTAGTAGCGTACTGGTCGTCGGGCTCACTCTCGTTCGCCGCGCGCTTGTCTGTGTCTATGGGGCATGCGGGCCGGCTAAGCCTCAGCTGCCAGAAGTGTGTGCTGGAAATCTGAAGAGAAGACCAGGATAAGAGAGCGAGTAGTTTTTTTGTTTGTTTTGTTTACTTAAAAGTTTGGAATCGTTTCTTTTAACAAAGGGAGCACGCCTAAATACATGTAGTTCTTATTAAAGGATTTAGGAATAGACGATTTTTATTGTGTAGGTTTTCGCCATACAATTTCATGCTGGAACAGAGCCAAAATTTAAACATTCATATTAAATCTGCAACTTAAAAAAACATTCTAAATTCAAGAGAAATAATGAATTCTCTTGAGAAATATAGCCTGATAAATATTTTGGAATTCTAAAAACAAAATTTAACCGAAGTAAGGGGATTCAAAATGGCCAGAGTGTGAGGCCCGAGCCACAGCCTATCACGTAGGTCTAGTCCGGGCAGGATTATCAACCGTCCGTAAATTTACGAAAAGTCCGCAAGACCTCGACCAAATTTATTTTTCATTTAAATTCATGGGTCAGCTTTTCTCTGTCAAAGAATAGCTTTTAATGGGACCAAAAAAATTTTTTTTACATAAATAAAAAAATGAATTCATAAAAAGTAAAAGCAGTGAACATTTTCGGGTGTTTGCTATTTTTTCTTTCTCTCTTTACACTTGAATGATCATTGTAATGGTGGTAAAAATGGATGACGATATCATACAATAAACGAACACTCTAAAATAGGCTCATGATCCCACTGACCTAACATAGAGTCATACAGACGTGACATAGTATGTAAGCTAGTGCGTCTAACCACCCCACCCACTGAGACTGGGGGAAGTCACCCCCCCCCCCCCACCCCGGACCTTGGTCAATTCTGTGCTTTATGGTATTGGTATTTAAAAATTTAAGAGTTCATATAAATATAGGCCTGTTAGTAATATAAAGAAATTAAGGTTACACAATTATTGTTAGAACATTGTTGACCATTCAATAACGGTAGTCGATTGGATAACAAACGATTTTTCAATTTCACATTTTTGGGCAAATTAAATCATCAATCAAATCAAGTAATTGTTCAATCGTTCACCAGATGAGGTTGCTACCAGAACAGGGTGAAACCAGTCACCAGAGTGAGCAGGGTGACACCAGTCACCAGAGTGAGCAGGATGACACCAGTCACCAGAGTGCGCAGGGTGACACCAGTCACCAGAGTGAGCAGGGTGACACCAGTCACCAGAGCGAGCAGGGTGACACCAGTCACCAGAGTGAGCAGGGTGACACCAGTCACCAGAGTGAGCAGGATGACACCAGTCACCAGAGTGAGCAGGGTGCCATCAGAGTATGTTAAAAACAGTTCAGGGTGCCAAATGAGCTAGATTCCACCACAGCAAGGTCCCACCATAGCTTAGTGTTACCAGAACAGGCAGGGTCGGGGAGGGAGCTCTTGGGGGAATGGGGGTGGGGCGCCCAGGGGGTGTGATGAAAATGGTAGGGGAGCCATCAAGTGACACTGGACTCACTTCGCAAGAAGAAAACAAGAGAGCGTTGCTTGTGGTTATTGATCATGTTCATTCTGAACTCCAGAGCAGACTAAAAGCCAACAAGACAGAAGCCAGTACGGGGTGCGGTGCGCTCTTTTGAAGCTATTGCGCCTAAATTGTGGAGAAGTTTGCCTCAATCTTTGAGGGATATTGAAAATTATAAAAAGTCATTTAAGAACCATTTAAATACATTTTTTCTTTAAATAAATTTTAGGACACCACAGCGCTGTGAGCATGCTAAAATAGGATGGACACAAACGCTATAAAAGTACCCAGTCATCATTATCAAGTAATTAGCAAATAATTATGTTTAAGGCTGTTCAAGCGAAGCCTCTACTACTGGCGACTGAAGAACATTTATTGGTGTCCATTCGCAAATTGACCACTTGCTGTGAGTTATCTGAGAGTGAACCTTGAGAAATACCAGGATTACGAACAGTGATTATCTCAGAAATTTTCCCCCGGGGGGACACTTCAGATTTTTCGGGAGAGCAGTGCCAGTTGATTTATTGTTGGACATGTTTTTGCTCCGGGGGCACTTGGCTTTCCCCGGGGTGGGGGCCTGTGCCCCCCGGAGATATAGATGAAAGAAACCCTGACCGCGGAGGCAACTGAAAGCAGCTGACACAAATCTTGACCAAAGCCAAAGATCGGTCAATAGTTGAAATGCACATCTGAATGGGTCTTCTTGGAACCCCTCCTAATCCTCTCATTAAGCCTAGAATTACTCCTCACTATCTGTTTGTGGGTACACGAGAGTGGCAACCATGGATGATGGAGCAGACCAGGCATTCTGGTCTTGCGATTTTGTCAATTTGGGAGTGATGAGGTGAAGGATGTTCTTTTTGATGAGGTGATTGACATGTCTGCATATTTGAAGACGATGAAAGTAAATTTTTAACCGTTAAGTTCAATGTTTCAATTAAAAAGTAATTTTGTTTTATTTTGTAAACGCCGCTGCCTCATATTTTGTGTGTTCTTCTGTCTTTTTTTACTATATGACTTAATTTGCAAACAAAATCGTTAGTAGTTCTGTATGATGTGGTAAAGAATGAATTGGTGTCGGTCCTAGGGTGGGGAAGTCCAGATGGGGCTGACACCATGAGTTTATCGTTCCGGGTGACCAACCGTAGTGACGCCCCTGGTCTTCATTTCAGTTTTACTTATCTAGACCTTACAAATCGAATTTTAAAATCGTTTAGTTTATTTTTGCAGTAATCGACAGTTTCTTAGTGGGAAACATGATATTGATAACTTATGTTTGATTAATTTGTAAAATTTTAAAAATATTACATTACTTTTACATAAATTAAATCGTTTTCTTTTTTGTCATTGTTTTCATTCAGCAGGCGTTTGGACATTAATAATTTGTAGCAATTGCAATTTAAAATTATAACTTATGCTGCTGTCGCAACTTCCAGTTTATCCACTTCCGGAACAAATATGGCGACCGTAACAAAAAAAATTTCCTCACTCGGAACTCAATATTTTATTTGCTGAATATCGTTACTTCCTGTGGAAAAAAGTATTCTTTATATTAGTTTGGGCATTAGGGTGATTTTTTTGCCATCATGGAAGATGGTGAAATCAAAGAATCATCAATTATATGTCAAAAGGACACATTAAACTCCGTGTCAACAGGCAGTGACTCCCAAACACATCCTGACTTGGGTTCTGCATCTGCAGAGCCCAAGTGTAGCGATCAGGCTTTTGTAGAGCCTGATACAAACACTCAAAATGATGATTACTATGAAGTTATATCTGCTGATGGCAGTATAGGTGGAGATGATATCAATATAAATGATTTTGATAATCAGAACCTGAATCAAAATGGCCCTGGGCACATAGTTAATCCTGATATTGATAATTCTCACAATGAGCAGTGCTCTTTTTTAGATCTCCCATTTGTTCCAAAGTTTGAATTTTCAAGTGAATCAAATGACATTGTAAAAGAATTAAATGTTGATTCATGCAAAAATCCTGATCAGTACAGGTCCAATAGTGGGGCTTTGAGAGTTAATAGATTAGAATTAGGACGGTCAAATTTTGATTTTTCTAAACCACCTCCAAATATTCAACTTTTGAATACTCAGATTCCCCCCAATTCTAATTTGGGATTAGATTTTGTTTCATGCATTCATCCTTACCCTGAATTTTCCCTGAATACCATTGCAAACACTGCTGTTCCTATTGATGGACCCACTTCATTTAATAGTACTTTCTCAGAGCCAGTTATTGATACTTCTTCAGCTACTCCTAGTGTTAAGATCCCAACACCTGACTGGTTAGATGAAAATGGGGATCCCATCAAAGGAGCGTTTGATAATATTGAAGTGAAAGAAGAGGCCAGTGTTATTAAAAATTCTAAAGTTGAATATGTGTTTTCTGTGAAAGAGAAGAGAAATGTGCCAGTTTTAAGAGGTTTTATTAGGCCTGAATATTCCAGTGCTGTTGTGAATACTGCTAGTAGTGATAGTTCTTTAATCAATACAAATGTGTTAATTGAAAATGTAGCAGGAAATTTAGGTTTGCCTGTAGAAAATCAGTTAGGTGGTACAACAGGTGCAGTTTATGAAGAAGAAAAGAAACTATATTTAGCTTCCAAAAGTGGAGAGGACTACAAAGCAGCATTGCAATCCGTTTCACCTTCAAGTTCTACCAGTGTTACACTACCTAGCGCCAGCAAGACAATTATTGACAATGCTAATAAGGAACGATATAATAGGTTTAAGAGAAATAGGTTTACTGAGAAAAAAGATGAACCAGAACCAGAGACAGAACAAAAAGAAGAACCTAAGAAAACCCAAGAAGAGGCAGCGCTTGAAAGGTATAATCATATTATTAATAAGGTGGTTTTATATAATGCAGTACCCCAGCCTAAGGCTAGGCTCACTCCGCTTCACATAAAAATTAGCAATTACAAAAAATGATACAATTAAAAACAACAATTGGTAAAAATTTGACCTCGCTCACCCAAGTATTTGGTATAATGTATAAATTTGATTTTATTTGAATTCATTTTATTTATAAAACCAAGAGAGAGAAAAATGATGCAAATAGAAGTGATATGTTTGAAAAAAAAGTAAACTGAAAAATATCTAGGTGTTTTAAATTATTATTACAGCCAAGCCGTTACAGAAATCCTGAAAGAAGTACAGCGTGGAGCAGCTCGGGCTAAAGAGCATGGTGCACTTGGATGGTTAGTCTGACCTTAAAAAATATACCAGGAGTAAAAAAAAATATTATCTCTTATAATATCTTTTAATATACATTCTTGAAAAATAATTTCTGAATTTTCATTACTTTACCATTATATTTCATTGTCGATAGTGCAGAGAACAATTACTGGTCTACGTTCTGCTCTCTACTACTTTATTGGATGATAACCTTGTTCACTCTGTCACTCTTACTGCCACAATGGAGTGATAATGTGTTGATGGTTAATCCCTTTCTCTTTATTTCTCGGTTACCATGATTCACTTTCACTCATCTGGTACTTGGCTCTGACTGTCATGGCTCATCTCTCGCTACTATCCAAGTCAGTTTCACAACTGTACTACTCTACCAACCGATGGTACTCTCATCATTGCTTTCAGACTGTGTTCCCCCACAACTGTCCTCTACTGTTGTCAGGTTGAATGCTCTGCTAGTATCTAATAACGGTTCCCTTTTATAAATCCCTGAGAATTATTCATCATGGCATCTCTAGAGATACCTTCCCAGGACTATCTATTTCCGCATGTGAGCTACGAACTGTTTTTACACCACATTACTATGATTAACTTTATGCTTCCTTTATTAACTAGTCTCCCGCCTCTGCATTCCAATGTCTTGATTTATAAATATACTATCACCATCATAGTCATACTAGCCTTGTCCTGGTGCAGTCTGATATCCTAAAGCAGGTGATCACTCTTTGTTTCTGTGGGAATTCCCCCAACCCCTGCACTACCCTGTTTGGGACTCTCCACAACAGAACTGTAAAAAGACTTGAAACTTGGTCATATAAAGTCTAAAGACAGTTGAACATTACATTTTTACTATAGAAGTTTTTAAAGTTTTAAAATTTTTTAAATTGTAATTGTGCAATTTTTAATTTTTTTTAGGCAGAAGTGCCCTATACCTGTAACAAATAAAACCTTCTTACGCAACACGCTAGTCAGCACCCTAAGGGAACCGTATCGTCCTCCAAGCAAGAGAGGCAGGTTTAATGTAGGACTGCATTCAGATGAGAGCCAGTCGAAGAAGCCTTATGACAAGGGTGATGATGACAGCAGTAGATCTTCAAGGTAAATTGTTGCAATATTGTGTCCAGATAAAGCAGTGCTGTCCAAACTTTTTTACTACATGGGCCACAAAATTTTTTCTTGCGAAGCTTAGGGCAGCACAAGACATCCCAAAAGAGATATACATATATTTTTACTTTTTAGAAACTTATTCACCTTATTGATACTTCATACCTTATGCATAAAGAGTCATATTTCCAATAGCAGTATCGACTCAACAAGAATATAAATTAAAGGAATAAAATCTGTAGCCCTTTTTGATTATATGTTTTGCTTTGAATTGTACTTGCAATTTTCTTAATTTGAGGTAGTTATTAGTACCACCTGACCTCATTTGATTTTCTAAATATTGACCATTGAAACCGTTACATATTTCGGACTTGATGTCGGTCATTACAGAGACTCCAGCTTCACTGATGTTGGGCGCTTCCAAAATCATGGTCAAACTTTTGTTAAAAAATTCCATAGTTGTGGAATTTGATCAGAAGTTACATACATCATCCAGAGTTTATTTGGCCACACAGTCTTATGTTTGTTTATACAAAAAATACTGTCAAGAATCGTGAATGGCCTCTCACAATTCCTCCCTGACTTAATAGCACTGACTACAAACAAACACTGCTTTTATCCTGCTTTCTACTCATGGGACATCTCAAACTCAGATCTCTAAATACCAGGTAGTTGTCCCCAACATCTCCCATTCCTGGCCAGACTAACTGTTTAAATAACATGGTACCATAATGGTTCACACTGCCCGCCGAAGTCATTCAATTGTGACATCTTTAGTGCCCCAGCCCCCATCTTGATTACTCTGACCTGAAGACTTTCCTGTCCTATTATTATCATCCCACTAAGTGCAGTAGTTAACTTGCAGTGCTCACCTATCTATTTCATCTAACTTAGTTCCGTTGGTGGGGTGGCATGCACATTTTTTACCAAGACCAAATAGCTACACATTAAGTTATTTTTGGTTTCCCTATTCATTTTTCTCAAGACTGTTAGTAATTATACCGGATACCCCGCGACGCCTCCCCTGTACAAACAGAAAGAAGGAGACGATAGTATCCGATTTTATGTCAAGCATGTTCCCCAATGGTTTCTCTGCTGATGTGCTTAACATAAATTACTGCTACCTGTCAAGCCATCCCACTCTTAGCTTTTGTGACCCCCCCCCCCCCCCCCCCCCCCCCCCCCCAGTGCTCTTAAGTGATTTCCAATACTAAGTTAATGAATATGGTTTGAAAATATTTTCACCCTAAAATGTTAAAGTTCAAAACTTTTTTTCAAGCTGTAGCAGGCCATTTAAAATCAGCTCGCAGGGCTGTGGGTTGGTCAGCAATGGGATTAAGGCATTAGAAGAGATTTATTTCAACAAGAGAGCATAAATATTTTAATTGACTGACTGAAATTTTGATTCTAAGCTTGAAAGCTTTTAAAGTTATGAAATATCATAAATGAGTTGAATATTTGAAAACTGAAACTAACAGTTATTTATTATTTGTCATTTTTCAATGTTCATAACAGTTTAAAAGATCTATTCAATCTTATTAAAAGACCAGCTTTTAGAAATTACCAGTGCTCTCAAAACTGTATTATATTGTTTGTGAAGGTTTGTAAACTTTTACACACTCCTGAGAAAATATCTGCTAAAGCGGTACTGAGCAGGACGCTCTTGACCGGCCGCTCACGAAGAACAGCGTCCAAGACCCCCGTCCGACGTATTCGTAACCGCTAAAGTCAAACCAGGATCAGGGACCCCCCACCAGACACATACTCATTTTCATGTAATATATTACTTGGTGGAAAAATTTAAAACTTCAAAGTATCAAGCTATGGTAATCTCATAACTCAATTGAACTGTTGGTCACCACTGAGCTCCTTAGTGTGTATCTTCACAATCATTGTGTTCTTTCATATCCTGTACATCACAGAAGGAACAAGATATGTCTCAGGCCGTAATACTTTATTAAACACTTGTGTGGGCCGAAAGAAAATAGGACAGGGTGGGGGGAAGCTATTAAGAAAATGATAATTATAAAAAGAATGTTTCGTTACTTCATGGGCCGCAAAGTGGGTGCTGGCGGGCCGTATCTTTATGCAGGCCTGGTTTACAGTCATGCAGGAACTATTTGACATTTGAATTCAGCTCTGAAATTCGATTACAAATTTTTATTGATAGCGAATTTTGAAGAGAAAAATAAGATTTGACATGATTTCTATAAACGAAAATAAGAGCTGGCAATCTGTCACTAGCTGATAGAGTATGATGATTAATCATTATTAGATGCTAATTGGAAACTGTAATGAATCCCATATTCTGATTCTGAGTCAGTCTATGTTTTGGCTCAGCATCAACTCTGCTAAAGATACAGTACAACTTGATGACAGCACTGAGGGGGTCACCCTTTACAAAGATGAAAGTGAATTTGCATTCTCCTTGTGTAGATAATTCATCAGTCAACACTGGTTCATCTGAGAAGGTTCATGAATAGCTGACACTAAGCCATGCATTCTGAGATGACTCATTGCTACCGTCCATTGTTATCTACCACTCTCACCCCTTCCTCAATAAAACCAATGCTGAGTGAGTGTGTCCGTGTCTTATCACACAATTTAGTTAAGATTTTAGGATTCCCAAAAATCCCCCCCCCCCACACGCACCACACCTCTCTTTGATGACCTTTTTCTAAAACTTGGTTCCATTAGTTGCACATTCCTCATGTTTCCCTTTAAAGGAAACTAATTCACCTTTTTTAAAAAGTCACTTTAGAAAGAACTTGAGTTTTTTTTTAATGAAAAAGACATACAGTAGTGAAAGATTAGTAAGAAGTGATTTTAAATAGTGTAAGGTGAAAATGAAAAACAAATACAGTCAATTTTATTTATCTTAATTGCAGATCAAGCAGAAGTAGGAGCTCAAGCAGAAGTACTCGAAGTTACAGTAGCCGAAGTCTAGATGACGAGGAATTTCCTGGCCCTCAAAACAAATATTTCCGCGGGAGGGGGGGCAGGGGCTCCTGGCCCCGAGGTCAAAATCAATATTACGATGCATGGGCAGCGTACTATGGGTACCAACAATGGTATGGTCCTGAAGCTTATGGTATGTACTATGGACATGAAAGCTGGCCCATGGATCCTTACACAGCTATGTATTACGGTGATCCTCAAGCTTGGGCAGAGTTTGAGGCTTATTATGGGCCTCAGAACCCCAATTTTCGGGGACGGGGCAGAGGAATGAGGGGTCGGGGCAGAGGCAGGGGTTGGGGGGGCTTTAATGAAGATTATAGAGACATGGAACATCCTCGTGGGAGTCGGAGCATGTCACGTGACTATTCAAGATCTCGGTCTCGTAGCCGAAGTCTTAGGTCTCGCAGCTGGACAAGAAGTGGGTCCAGCAGGAGGAGGAGCATGTCCCCTTCATTATCTCGAAGCAACAAGCGCAGCAGGTCATCATCTCACAGCCGCGTGCGCAGCACAGGTAGAAGTATTTCAGGCAGCAGGTCAAGGGTCAGATCCAAGGATGATGCGTCACGCTCCAGAAGCAGGTCTGGCTCCCAGTCCAAGAGCAAAAAGAGGAAACATAAAAAGAAAAAGAAGAAACATAAGAAAAAGTCTAAAAAATCTCATAAAGAAAATCCTAGTGAAGACAATAAACAGGAAGGGGATAGTGCAGAAGGAAGTCAACAAGAAAAGGACATGAGTGAAAGAGGTAATAAGAAGGGGAATTTGTCACCTGGAAGTGATGCTAAAGTGAAAATAGATAGGAAAGAAAAGAAACAACGGGAAGAAGATGGAAAGCAGAAAATAAAGACGATGGGTGGTAAGGACAAAAATTTGGGCCACAAAGGGTTAATGGACCACATGGAGACAAAAGAAAGTGAAGGTAAGGTAAGAAGTAAAGATGTGGGAGAGGAAGAGATAAGGGATGAAAAGGATAGAGAGAGAAACAGTGAGAGTAAAGATGAAAGGAGAAAGAAAGACAACATGAAAAGTTATAGGAAGGAGAGAGACTCCAAGGACAGCATGGTCACAAGTCTGCCAGGTAGGAAAGAGGACAGGTCTGATGAAATTGGAGCCAGCATCAGGGACAAGAGGGCGGTGAGTAGAGATGGGAGAGGGAATAGCAAAGAGGGTATTAGCGGGAGGAACAGGAGTGAGGGTAGCAGAGGTGCAAAAGGAGACAGTTATGGTAAACAGAAAGATACGCTTATGATTGTAAGAGATGGTTTAAACAGCGGACGCAGAGACAGCAGGCAAGGAAGCAGTGAAAGGTGTGGGGGGAAAGAAAGCAAGGTTCTTAGAAAGGAGAGGAATGAAGGTAACAGTAGCAAGGATAGAAGTGGAAGCATTAAAGTTAAAGATTCTAGAGATAGGGGAGATGGCGATAGGGTAAGGGAGAGCAGCAAAGATGGGTCAGGAAACAAAGGACAGAGAAACAATGACAGTAGCAGGGGCGGTCGTAGGGTGGAGCGACAAGAAGAAAGAGTTTCTGTCAGTGTGCGGAGCAGACTTGGTGCAGAGTATGGAGAAAAGCTTAGGAAAGAACGTCTTGACATTCAACATTTAAGAGAAGCTACAGAAAGTTCAAAATCATACAAAGATAAAGTAGTAATTTCCAAGTCAAATATTGGAGATTCAAGTAATGCAAAGATGATGGTGAAGGAAAAGCACAAGAGTGATGAGAGTAGAAATAGAATTAAGAATAAGAAGGGAAACATCAGTCCCAGTAGTGAATATGCACAAGAAAGTCTGAAAACATCAAAAGTTGCCTCATTAAGTGATAAGAACCTAACAGACAAAGAAAAGTCAAAGAAAGAACCTAAAAGTGGCAACCATCTGGAAAAAGATGATCCAAATCCTGATAAAATGTCCAGCTCCTTAAACAATGTAGCCAGATCAAAGGAATCCTTTAAGGTTAAGGAAAAAACTCATTCCATTTTGAGGGACAACAGTGGAGAGTCTGGAAGCAAAGATAAAGAGCTTGAAAAGACTTTAAAACTGAAGAAAGCTGCATCTGGCAGTGATGGAAAAAAATACAGACAGGAAGGGGGTGATTTCAACCAATCTGAAATGAGTGCAAAGTCCTCTACAAATAAAAAACATGGCTCTGGGGAAAAAATCTCCGACACAGATTCAAAGGTAAAAACTGGAAGTACAGCTAAAGGGACTAATTCCGATGGCCTTGGTGGCCTTGATAATAAAATTTCAGCCCCAGTTAGTAGTAGGATAGGTAAGGAAATGCTTGCAAGTGCTGAAGGTGCCAGTGTTAAAAAAAGTGTTAAACGGAAAAAGAAAGTCATGAAAGGGGGTGATGGGATCAAGAGAAGGTGTGATTCTCCATCAGACAAGAGCTTGGCTGTTCAAAGTGAAGATGGGAAAAAGAAGAAGAAAACTAAAAAGGAAGAGGGAGTATTTAAAAACAGATAACAGGATGAAGGGATTAAATTTTGGGACAAACTTAGTTGTGGTTTAACCTAGGTTTAAAAATAGCTTTAGATTGGTACATTCATTGAAAAATCCAGGTTATGAGTTGGTTCTCTTATTCTTATAATGTTTATTTTTGTCTTTCAAACTAGGTTTTTAAAAAAAAAAAAAAAAGAAGAATTTCCTTCCACTTTAACAGTTTGCCTCAGTTTGATCTTCAGCATGTAGTAAAATAAACCCTTGAGTTTAAATGTAACTAAGTAATAGAGTGTGACACAGGGCCGTGGGACTCACTTATTGATGTTTCAGATGACTCTGTGTCATATTCAAGTCACCAACACGTAGTGTAGATATTTTCTTGTCATGCCAATATAGTGCCGGTCCTGAGTTTCTTGGCACACCATGTTGAATTCTTCAGTGTGCATTTAGAAACAAAATTCCATACCGGTATAAGTAAATACGGCCTCAACTATTATTTTGACTGCTGTCAAACCTTAGGGGCCTCAATTTGCTCAGCACCTGACAGTGCCAACTTCAAGCCAGCACTGTATAGGTTATTTAACTTGTCAAAATGATTTCAGGAAAAGCATTATGAAAATAATTAATATCTATATGTTTATTTCAACAATGTCATCATCTGCAATAAATATGATTTTTAAAAAAAAAAGTTTTTATGTTCCCTTCAACATCAAGAGTTTATTTCAAAGAGCATTTCTGATAACTTTTTTAAAAACTGACATCTAGCATAATTTTAATCACTTAATAAAGCTCTTCTATTGGGTCATGTTAACTCAATTGTACAAATAACTATTGATATCTATTTTATTATGTCAATATTTTGATCGCAGAACTACAATTAAACTATTTTATTTAAGTAAACTGTAATATTTTTTACAACTTTTTCTAATCAGCTCTTGTAAAGGTACAATTTTTCTTGGGGAAACATTGACAGATCATTGGGACGAAGTTATAAAAAAAAAGATCCATGGAACTCTTGGTGTTGATTGTTGCATGTGTGTTGAGAGGCTTTCATGTTTGTTTGAAAGGAGGAAAGGAGTGTAGGGTGAATTGTTCATGCCAAAAAAGTTGAATAAGTTGTATGTACCATTCAACTTGTTTCATAGGGTGAGAAAGATGTATTTGCTTTTATCCCATAAATGCTTGTGAAAATCTATTGTTGTTAAGGCGGTCTGAGAAAGGAAAATTTTCAGTGCAAAGGTTGGATGTTATTTTATTTGGCAATGGTTTATTCATAAACAGAGTTACCGGTATTAAAAGTAAGCAACACAATTTAGAGTGGCTGGCACTTACATAGTGTAAAACTTGGATTTTTTTGTTTGTTTAAAGATAGTTTTGGAGCTTGAGAAAATAAGATGAATAAATCAATAATTTAAAATTAAATTCTCTTTTATGCACTAGCTATTATGACTAGTGTAGGCTACACTTATTTCACTGTCAAATTTTGAGCTGTTTAGCCCAAATCAGTATGTTATAATACCGGGTATATGTGTGTGTGTATATATGTGTGCATTTATATGTATGAATATGTTAATATATATAAACACAAACTCACAATTTTTAACCCATGAAATGAAACTATGTGATTATCAATTATATATAAAATTATTCAGTTCTGAGTAGGCATATTATATATGAAATGATTTTTAATTTTTTTATGTACAGCTAATGTTATTGATTGTAATATATATATATATTAATTAATGTTAGGCCTGGCCTTTATAACATGTATTTCAATTTTAGTAATTTTATTATGTTTGCTGTAAATACATTTCTTCAGAAACTTCAGGAATTTGACTTTTTTATTATAGAAATAGAAAATTTTTTTTATTTATGTTAATTTAATTCCTTTGAATAAGTTAATCTGGCATCTGTCTGTCACAATGTGACGATGGTGCAGACTTCGCAGGATGAAATCAGAAGGCCTGGGACTTTTCTTTAGGAGTATGAGCTGGTTCCGTAGACAGAAAATGGCCTCTCTCAACGCATCTGGATAACCCAAGGGAAAATCATATGTAGATGATACAGCATGGCATCAGTGGCATTGCATGAGTTGTCTGAAATTTTTATTGTGTCAATGTTATCCGCCTACGGGACTCCATCAACAAGTTTTTAATTCAGAGTTTTCTTCTCTTAGTCTTAGATTTAGATGAGTTGCCGTCCAAGGTTCACTAACGAATTCTATCCATCTGGGGTGCTGGTGATGTTTCTGCTTGACTGGGTCTTTGGTGGGGTTTGATTCCAGACAAATGGCTTGGGATTGACTCAGTTTAGGCCACCCATCAGTGAGTTATCTAACGTAAGTTATACCGGGAATGTACCGATACAGGAATCTTAGTGTAAACGCTTCCCTCAGAAGGTTAGATTGTTTTCTCAAATATTTTTATATCACAACCCTCATGTGACGCTGTTGTGGTTGATGTCCACATCTTCCCGTACAGTGTGCCGATAATTATTACAGAAGTAGGTGGGTTAAGTGATGAGGCCCTTATGTTATTAATATTAGGGGAGACATACAAAGTTTTCATTTAAATAACTTCCCCTATTAAATCTAAATGCAGGCACCTATAATTCCAGATATTGTTCTGTACTTCAAACTTTAACTACAGTAGCTATGTGAGAAATTCTTCTGCAACCGTCATATAAAGTTTAAATCAGAGATATTTTATTAAAAAAGACATTTTGTGTTGTAATTTTTAAAAAAAAATCTTTAAATTAAATGGGCATCATAAGCAGGTTTTTTTTTCAGCTATAAAGCCAAGTGCCCCCACCCCCCCCCACCACCCCGGAGCAAAAATATGTTCAACAATAAATCAACTGGAACTGCTGGCACTCCCCCCCCCCC